>JARTUT010001782.1:0-255931 GCA_030674115.1 Micraspis discolor
TCCGGTGGTTGCTCAACCCCACTTTCGGCGATTAAACAGATGAACAGATGAAATTAAACAGATGAACAGATGAATATCACTTTCCTCGGTGAAATTATGTAATCTTGAAGGCGACAACAATTCTCAGAAAACTTTAAAAATACAACGTTCCTCACCTTCCTCCTCCTTAAGATGGCCGCTTACTCAGATACGCGCATATCCAAGCGAGGAAATGCTTTCGCCAACATCCGCGAACTCGCCAGTAGTTGGAAAATAAAACCCCTTGAAGCGTACCACATAGGCAACACGACTTTCACTTTCACGCCCGAACATGCCGCCCGCCCTGAAGGGTCCTTTCAGCAAGATCAATTGAAAGGAGTGAACAGACGGAGGAAAAATGTCATCTACTGGCTTGGAAGAGGACACAGTTTGACGATTGGTCGCCGAATTGCCCCAGAAGGGGTGGTAACATCAGCGACACGAATTGTGGAGTCAGCTGATATACGTCCGATACTCCACTTTAGAGGAGGAAGAGTGTCGTCTCGAATGATGACAACAGTGCCCGGTAGGATAGGGGTAGACGGCTGCAACCACTTATGACGTTGTTGCAAGGTATGCAAGTACTCCAGACGCCAACGCTTCTAGAAGTCCTGCTGAAATCGCTGGACCAATTGCCAACGAGACAAACGATTCAGAGACACGGAACTGACATCACGGTCAGGAGAAGCGTTGAGGGGGCGGAAAACCAAGAAATGCCCTAGTGTAAGGGCTTCAAAATCCGAAGGATCAGACGAGGGAAGATACAGAGGACGGGAGTTGAGGACGGCCTCAACCTGAGTGCAGACAGTGAGAAACTCTTCGTAAGTTAGTTTCTGCTCGCCGATATCGCGAGTGAGATGATGTTTAGCAGATTTTACAGCGGCCTCCCAAAGGCCGCCAAAGTGAGGACTTGAAGGAGGTATGAACCGCCAATCAGTTCCGGAAGACGAAGCGGCGTCACAAAGACTCTGCTGATGCTGTGGAGCAGATAGTAATCGGCCGAATATTGATATTGAACTTCGCTTTGATTGAAAAATTAAATTTCATTTTACCTATTTCAAATATGGTCTGTTTATTTATTCGAAGATTTTTTGCTGCATTCACGCATCTGGACCGGCAGCGCCCGGCGTTCGCTTATCTCGCTTATCGCATTCGATACATGTTTGTTGAGTTTTCATTGTAATTCCATTGGATTGAATATTTATTTCTTTAAAATAAATTGATTGATTTTTAAATCAGTTGAAATCGCAATATGACAGATATCAAATTGAAGAAAGCAAGATTGAATAGAAGTTCATGCGTTTGTGAATTATCTTCACTTTTGGATTTAGCCAACCGAGCCGTCTTAGATTCCTCCCTAAGAACTTCCTTTAAAATTCGTTTTAATGAAATCGATGATGTTCGTGAAGAATTTTATAAGCAGCATCAAACTGTCACTGGTATTCTTTTGCAGGGCGATAATGATTCCGAACTTATAAGTGAAGAAACAATTAGAAAAGAATTTCAGGATAAGTTTTTTTCCGTTAAAACAATGTATTCAGAATTATTTGATCCAAATGGCGATTCTTTGAATATGTCGGCACAGGCAAGTTTAATTCGAAAACAAAGTCTTGGGTCTTGTGCTACAGCTTGTACACCAAATGTTCGTCTTCCGCAAATAGAAATTAAAAAGTTTAGAGGGGATTACACGCAGTTTGTAACATTTATTGATGTTTTTGACGCTTTGGTTCATAATAATAACTCTTTGAGTGAAATTGAGAAATTTAATTACTTGATTTCTTCTCTAGAAGGTCCGCCACTTTCCTTAGTACGCACTTTACCTATGAGCTCTGGCAATTACCAAATAGCTTACGATTCTCTAGTCAGTCGGTTTTCTAATGAAAGGTTGACAGCTCAAGCACATTGGAACGCTATTGAAAATACTTCCAGAATTAGTTGTTGTAATGAATCTGCCCTTCGTAAGTTACTCAATACTTTCACAGAAAACTTAGCCGCTCTCAAAAATATGAATTTTCCTGTAGAATCTTGGGATTTCATTTTGTTCATGCTCTTGATAAAACGCTTAGATAATGCAACACTAACACCTTTCGAACTTGAAAATGGTTCAATTCCAGAATTCAATACGCTCATTGAATTTCTTAATAAATATTGCATCGCAATGTTAGGGGCAGCTCATAATTCGTGTAACAAGTTTAAATCCTCTAATCCTAGTAGACCTTCAAACCCGAAATCAAACATTGCATCTTACTTCTCGAATGATCACAAGATTCAACGCTCCGAAAATAACCCAATTTGTACACTTTGTAAACAAAATCATCCGATTCAATCTTGTTCAGATTTTTTGGAAAGATCTCCTCAGGAACGTCATGCCTTCGTCAAGCAAAAGCACTTGTGCTTTAATTGCCTTAGTGGAATTCATGATTTGCGCTCCTGCAAATCAGTGAACACCTGTCGCAAATGTAACGAAAGACATCACTCTGCTTCATCTCGCATCGTCATCGTCTAAACCTTCCAATAATTTAGAAGGGTTACCTTCGACCAGTTCTGCCCCTTCTGATACAGCAGTTCTGACTGCATCTGCTGGTGTCTGTCGAAAGTCATCCGCAGTTCTCTTATCGACGGCATTAATCGACGTAAGAGATAATTTTGGTAATTTCCATTCATTTCGATGCCTGATCGACAGCGGATCCATGTCTTCGTTTATCAGCCGAAAGGCTGCAAATTCGTTATGTCTACCCCGCCGCAAAATAGATGTCGAGGTAAAGGGTCTCAGCACCATGAAAACTAATGTTGCTCATGGTTACTTGACTTTGTTATTTCGACCACTCAATTTGAATGAACCTGTCATATTGACAGACGCTATAATTCTAGATAGAATTTGTGATAAGGTACCTGCTTATCAGGTTCCTGAGTCTGCTTGGGCACATTTGAAGCACTTGAAGCTGGCAGATGAAAATTTGCATACTCCTGGTACAATTGACATTCTGTTAGGCGCAGATGTGTTTTCGAAAATCTTACTATCAGATCAGATGATGGGTAAACCAGGTCAACTTGACGCCATTGAAACTGTTTTGGGGTATATTCTGATGGGAAGATTTGAATGTAGTCCGAAAACACAGATCTCAACATTCCACATTTCGTGCTCTGAATTCACGTCTGATATTTCTCTTCGGAAATTTTGAGAACTTGATTCTGTTCCATCTATAGAACTGTTGATTTTTTCGGATCAATATTGTCGTGACGATGAGGGTCGCTACGTGGTTTCCCTTCCTTTCCGTGATAACTTGCCTCATTTCAAGGGGATGCGAGAACTGGCGCTACAGCGTTTTTTCTGTCTGGAACGCAGGCTTGTGAAAAACCCGAGTTTGTATAAACTTTACATCGAATTCATGCGGGATTATCTTGATTCAAACCATATGGAAATTGTGCCTGATAGTTCAATAAAGTCCAATTCGTTTTATCTGCCTCATCATTGCGTGATCAAACATCAAAATGGTCAACCCAAAATCCGCGTTGTTTTTAATGCCTCCGCCAAATCTCTTCACCCAGAGGAAGGTTCTCTAAATGATCATCTTCTCACTGGTAGGAAACTTCAGAAAGACATTCTTTCAATTTTATTGCGCTTCCGTTCACATGAGTACACTTTATGTGCGGATATCAGACAAATATACCGTATGATTCGCATAAAACCTGAGCATGCTGATTTTCAACGCATCATTTGGAGGTTCTCTGTGGAAGAGGATCCGCTAGATTATAGGCTACTCACAGTCACTTACGGTGTTAACAGTGCACCTTATCTTGCGCTACGTACCCTCATGCAACTAGCCAAAGATGAGGGAGAAAGACTTCCGATTGCTTCGAAAGCCTTGAGTGAGGATACCTATGTTGATGACATAGTAACTGGTAGTTCAACCTTGGAAAGAATGGATCAGTTGCTCAAGGAACTGATTGACCTCCTTAAAAAAGGAAACTTCGAACTTAGGAAATTCTCTTCAAATATTCCTTCCATTCTGAAAGGAATACCAAAATCGCACCTGTCAATTGATCCAATGTCTTTTGATCGACATGATGAATCCTCCTCTCTCAAGGTCTTGGGTCTACAATGGGACCCTTCCAATGATTGTTTTTCTTTTAATGTTGAACCTTCAAAAGGTTTATCCACCAAGCGCTATCTTCTTTCCCAAATCACACTGGATTGGATCAAAGGGTCACCTCATCGTTGGCCGACTTTTGTTTCCAATAGAGTGGCTCACATCCAAGAGAAAATTCCTAGCGCCTCTTGGCATCATATTGAGTCCCAACACAACCCCGCGGATTCCGGTTCCAGACGTTTGCTTCCTTCAGAATTCGCTTCTCAATCATTGTGGTTTGATGGACCCCAAACATTGGTCATAACGCTAACAGATCCTATTTTAAATGTCGATGTTGTTTCGACCGCTCCTGCTGAAATCGATAACTTGTGTTCGAATATTTCGAAGGAAACTCCCGCGAACATAGTAAATCTTTTGCTCGAGAACTTTTCTTCCTTGACAAAAGTTCAAAGGATTTTGGGATACGTTCTTCGCTTTGTAATTAACGCAAAAAATAGACATGTTCAGAGCATCTTTCTCTTTGTGAATTGGATGAAGCTTTGCTTCTATTGGTTAAATCCACTCAAGAGCGGGTCTTCTCTTCGGAACTCAAGAGGAAGTCATTCCCGCGATATATGAAAAAACTGAATGTCTTTCAAGATGAAAAGTGTTTATTAAGAGTAGGAGGAAGGATTAATTCATGTTCTCTTTAGTTTGATTCCAGACATCCCTTATTTTTGCCCAAGAAAGGTCGTCTCACATCGCTCATCATCGAACTGTATCATAAAAAATATTTACACGCTGGCCTTCGCACTCTTCGCTTCCTAATAGCACAGAGATTTTGGATTCTTAGTGCTAGAGGCGCCATATCTTCTGTACTGAACAAATGTTTGGTATACTTCAAAAATAAACCCAAATCCTTTCAACCCCCTATGGGAGCTCTTTCCTCGACGCGGGTTTCTCAGGTGAAGCCGTTCAACCATAGCGGAGTGGATTTCGCAGGTCCATTCTCAATAACTCTGAATCGCCATAGAGGTGTTAAAACTATGAAGGAGTATGTTTGTTTATTTGTTTGTTTCGCAAAAAAGGCGTTGCATTTAGAATTAGCCACTGACCTATCGACAGAAACCTTCTTATCTGCGCCCCAACGCTTTATTGCTCGACGAGGTAGAGTGAGTGACTTGTACTCAGATTGTGGCACCAATTTTGTTGGTGCAAGTCGTGAGTTAGCTAGATACATGAAGGATTCAACTGAACGCGAACAAATCCAATGGCACTTCAATCCTCCTTCAGCTCCACATATGGGGGGTCTGTGGGAGGCAGGGGTCAAATCTGTTAAGTTCCATTTGACTCGTGTTATGGGCTCCCAAATCTTAACTTACGAGGAACTTTACACCATCTTATGTTCGATTGAAGCAGTTTCGAACTCTAGACCCCTTGGAGCAATGTCTTCGGACCCAGAAGACGTGTCCGCCCTCTCACCTGGGCATTTTCTCACCCTCGAACCACTGACTGCCTTACCCCATCCCAATGTCACCCAACTTCCGTTAAATCGCCTTAGTCGATGGCAAACTATTCAACGCATGCAACAAGATTTTTGGAAACGTTGGCACCGCGAATACTTACACACCTTGCAACAACGTTCAAAATAGTTTGCCTCTGATAAAAACCCTCCAAAGATTGGAGATTTGGTCCTCATTAAGGACGAAAGAGTTCCTCCCTGTCAATGGGTTTTAGGAAGGATTGCATCATTATCTAATGCACCTGACGAAAGTAGTCGAATTGCTTCTGTCAAGACAAACAACGGCTTCTTAAAGAGGCCAATTGTTAAACATTGCCCTCTACCTATTTGAAAGGGCACTCAACGCCTTTATAGATTCGTTCCCTTAATCATTTTGTATAAATGTTTCAATTATTTGTTTCATGTCACGAGACACGCTTTTCTTCTTCTTTTTTTGTTTTTACTCATCGCTTTGGATCAATTTTATGTGCCGCTCAAGTAACATTTTGCCATTTTTCGCGGCCCGGAGAATGTTCGGTCCTTTTGTTATAGCATGAATTTGAAGCTGAGGCGATCGCTAAATATTTGAATTTCGCGCTAATTTTATAAGTCAACACTGGTGACTTCGCACATGTTATGGATACGCCGCTAGAACGCGAATTGCAATAGAAGAGCTCTCGCTATCACTTCTGTTATTGAATTGTTTATAAAATCACGCTAATTTTGCTTTGTTTTTGGATATATTACACGCTTGGTTTCACCCGCATATTTGGGAGTTTCGCATCGCATTTTGATTATGTTTTCAACACCGCATTTGAACAAAAGTTGGATTAGAAATCCCGCAGCAAGGGGTCCCTGTGAAGAGCTGATAATTGGAGCAGAGCCCTGAAAATCATCGTAGTTCACCGCTGTGGTAAGTCATCATTGTTGACCGCATTTCTTTATATGAATTTTGTTGTTTCATATTATATATTTCGCGTTCGCACCAGCTTCAAACGCAAAAATAAATACAGTCCACTTATCTCTCAAAATTACTGAGCTATCGGACATAACATTGGAATATATGACCTCGACGTGCAACAAATCGCCGATAAGCAGCAATAAACGCTGGAGTGGACAGCTCAGGTGCTAACTCAAGGTGAACCGCCTTGGTAGTGAAACAGATGAAGACGACCAGATATGCCTTCGTGCTGACAGCTCCTCGTAGTCGTGCACTCGTTACATAAAAGGGCCCGGCGTAGTCAACACCAGTATTAAGGAAGGCCATAGCAGAAGATAGTCGCTCAGGAGGCAGATTGCCCATTGGCTGCACCACAGGACGAGGTTTGCATGAGAAGCAACGATTGCACCTCCGCAATCGATTGCGTACTACATTACGTCCGTCAAGAATCCAATACCGGCGACGAAGGTAGGAATGAGTAGCTAAAGCGCCAGCGTGTAGGAGACGATGATGTGCATCATCGATGATCAGACGAGTGAGATGGCTACTCTTGGGAAGAAGAACAGGATGTTTGTGTCGATATGGCAACAAGGCCGCTGACAAAGGACCTCCAACACGAATGAACAGCCCGTCAAGATGTCATCAACATAAATTTCATCCAGTAAGACTTGCCTAGCAGCAGGAAACTTGGATCCGTCATCCGAAGCCAGCTGCCGAAGGGTCCTAAGGGCCAAGAAGGGAGCAGAAGAGACGCCATACGTAACGGTGTTCAGACGATAATATTGGAGAGGTTCGTGTTTGTTTAAACGCCAGACTATACGTTGATAGTCCCGTTGTTCAGGGAGTATCAGGATCTGTCGATACATCTGTCTAATATCGGCGGTGAAGACGAAGCGATATGGACGAAAGCGAAGCAGGAGGGTGGAAATGTCTGCTTGTAACTTCGGACCAGTAAGCGGAAGTTCAGACGTTGGGCATAACGTGTCAGGAAGAATAATATAAGGGAGCACATCCGATCCAATCAACATCCCTATGATACGAGGCAGATAGAAGAGTGGGTCAGCAAGGCTGAGCTGCTGAAACTCAGGCCATCGGTCGTTAAACGCTTGGACAGGAGAGAATCTATGGGGTTGTCAATGACGTGGGCCTTGATGATAAGATTAGGGAGATCCCGTCGGTGACAGAGACTAACGTAAGCGTATCCTTGGATGCGAAACTGATCGGCGTCACTTAGGGTGCGAAGATGAACAACTTCAGGGTGAATGTGCAGACGAAGCTTGGTGGCCCAAGCGCGACTGATGAGAGTGTGTTGGCAGCCCGAATCGAGAAGAGCTCGGCCGAATACAACATTCCGCTGGTTATCTAAGCGGATCCAAGCGGCAGGCATAAGGTAGCCAGGATTATCATTTTTACGCAAAACAGACCGTACAGAGGAAAGCAGATGCCCAGAAGAGAACAGACGAGAGGACAACGCTCTGCGATTATTCGATTGGATCAGACGATCGCAAGATGACCATACTTGGAGTCATTCGGTATTACCTCCAGAAGATGTGTGATCCTGACTAGGCGACGAAGTTGGTGGGGGTCTCGGAGAAACCGAACCTAGCGCTGTAGGAAGCGGGCGGAATCTACCCCTGACTGATGTTTCCCGAGAGGTGACAGAACGGGTTGGAGACCTCGATACTACAGCGGTTGGAGAAGGAGACCGATTCGTTGGTTTCTCCTTCGTATGAGTACCAGACGAGGGCGTAGGACTAGTAGGGGCCAGATGAAGAATGGTATGATGACGTCCCCCGCAAGTGTGGCAGCACTGATCTGAACCACAATCAACAGTGGCGTGGAAAGATGACATGCAATTTCTGCATAATCGCCTCTCAGTCACGAAATCTCTACGCTGATGGATAGTGATGGCCTTGAATTCCCGACACTGTCGAATGGAGTGATTTACAGAGCAGAACACACATGTAGACGACGAGCTGGAAGCTTTAGGAGGACGTACCCCTGTATAGGCAGGACGACGAGAGGAGCAACCAGCAGAAGAAGGCGCAGACGATGAAGAAGCAGACGTTAACCCTGCTGGTGATTGAGGTCTGGACAGCCTCTTTGGCGCAGGCGCACGAGACGAGGTGACGGAAGTGGTTTCCAACACTCGCAATTGTCGATTGGTGAATTCGAGCAATTGTGCGAGATTAGGAAAGTCATCAGAGGACAACTGCCCTTCGAACAACTGGCGAGATGGTACATCCAGGTTGCGTAATGTGAGAGTAAACAGAAGATAATCTGCCAGATCGGGAATGGGCAATGTCTTCAAGGCGTTGATGGTATTCTGATGCGTGGTGGCAAATTGTTTCAGCTGGGACAAGGAAGAAACAGACGCAGGCCGCGAATCCAATATCTGGTTCACATACAAGTCAGCTAGCCGACGGGGATTCTGGTACCGAGCGTAAAGGGCCTGATAGGCTAAAGGGTAATTCAAGGAATTCAGTTCAAGGCCGGAGATAACAGCAGCCGCTTCACCTGAGAGAGCAAACGATAACAGGTGAAACTTCTGAACAGGCGCCAGAGAATGGTTCTGATGCACTAGAGCATCGAAAAGGGCGATGAAGCTGGGCCATTCTTCGATTTTACCATGGAAACATGGCAACTCAACTCGAGGAATCGGAAGGTCAACAGAGGATGAATGAGTTTGCGCGGCTGACGAGCACGCAGTCAGCTGACTATGAGCAGCGCGCATCTGCAGACATATTTCAAAAAACGCCGCGAACTTCGATGGCGATCCGTCCCGCTCCGGCTTCTCCAACTGAAAGTTCAGTTTGACGATTAACTCATCAGCCTCTTTGAAGGCCTTCTCTATTTTGAAAAGTTCATTCAAGCACATATTGGCTACATCCGCTTCATTAGTCAGCCCTTTGACCAACTTGAATAAGGAAGAAGTCGCGGCGAAAGCATTCTCTCGCTTGACGATGGACTCGTTAATCGAAGCCTTCAATTTATCCGTCGACGGCATTTTACTTCTTGAACTGCTCCGGTAAATAAATGAATTTCGAGATTTTACTTTATTACGACGTGAAGATGACAAACAGATGATATGTAGATAATAACAACAAAAAAAAAACAAAGAAAATATTTTAATGTTAATTTTCCGAATATAATAGCGATAATGAAAGGAAACGTAAATAATCAGATGAACGAAAATGACTGAATTTTAAAGGTTCCCGGGTTTCGGCACCAATAATCGACCGCTGTTATTAAATTGCGGCTAATCGATTTCAGATGAAATGATTAATATGATTGAGCAACCAGCTAAAGGAAAGCACTTACCCCAGAGTGGTGTAGCTCACAGCTCACAGCTGACAACGATGAATCGGCAACTGAAAAGGTGGTTTTAAGGGATGGAAACAGGGATACCCCTCACTTGCACTGACGTTGTGATGATGAATCAAAGTTTGTAATAGGGCTCCAAATGGGCCTCTCTCCGGTGGTTGCTCAATCCCACTTTCGGCGATTAAACAGATGAACAGATGAAATTAAACAGATGAACAGATGAATATCACTTTCCTCGGTGAAATTATGTAATCTTGAAGGCGACAACAATTCTCAAAAAACTTTAAAAATACAACGTTCCTCACCTTCCGGCGAACTATCTTAAGATGGGCGCTTGATAAACAAAGTGACGTCATAGTACTTAGATACGCGCATGTCCAAGCGAGGAAATGCTTTCGCCAACATCCGTGAATTCGTTAGCAGTTGGAAAATAAAACCCCTTGAAGCGTACCACATAGGCAACACAACTTTCACTTTCACGCCCGAACAGCTGATGAAATCTAAAATTTTTTCAAGGCATGAGCACCTCCGGTTTTCCCGAAAATGACGTCAACTTCCGTTTTTCAAATTAGAACACCATTTTTTTATTGCACAAATATATTCCTTAGAAAATTTCAAGCTATTTTGATGCAACATTTTTAGTTTTGGTTGGAAAATTCTCTCTGAGCGGGAAAATTCGAAAAAAAAATCGAAAATAGAGCTCCGCTGAAACAAGAATAACTTCGAATAACAAGAATAACTCGATGGAAAATTTTCATTTTTGGGATTTTTCAAGATGTAAGATTGATGTATCCACTTTAAAAATCGAAATCGCGATTCATGATACAGGGGGTGAAAAAATCGCTTTCAAAGTTAGGGATGACAAAATCGTGAAAAATAAATTTTTTCAAATTAGAACCCAATTTATTTATGGCAGATATTGAATCTAGGTTGAAAAGTGGATATTTTCTGAGTTATTCACAAAAAACTGTTTTTCGTCTTGAATTTTCATTTCTTTTCCCTTCACGCCAAAGAGATGAAATTTGCAGGAACTGTTATTTGAACCATGCTGTAGATTTTTTACCCCTTGTTGAAACCGACTTCAAGTTACTATTAGGAGAACCATGGCAAACTCTCGCAGTTATAACTAGAGAAGATAGAGAAGTTTTGACCGTTAATTTCTAGACATTTATTTATCTTCAAATAGCCTGTATAGGATATTTAACACATTGAGTGAATTGTGTGGAGGCGCGTCATCTTGTTGATACCATAGGTCATTAAGGTTCTGTACTAGCGGCTCAATTATTTGAGTCAATATGTCAGAATATCTATCTCCTAAGGGAGAAAATTCTTTAAATAATGCAAAAATGTGTAGTGTTCTGTCTTACCAGTTAAAGTCCCATCATAAATGTGAACATCGAGAATTGCATTATTTTTGATGGCGCAAAAAACATTGAAACTCCAGGTCTCTTGAAAGTTCCACTGTCTGAAGTGGTGGTTGTTCTCTTCATCCCAATAATGACTGTTATGCCTATTGAAAGAACCATTCTTTGTGACTTTAGATTCTTCTGTCCAAATTATACAGTCCAAAAAGTTTTCATTCTCTTGAAATCGAATCATCATAGCTTCGCAAAACTCTGTTCTTCTTACGAAATCAGTTTTCTTCAAATGCTGTACCCTATTGAATTTATATGGGTGCATTTTTTGTTTTTTTAATATTCTCCAAACACTCGATTGAGATAATCCCAGAGCAATCTCGGCATCTTTGAGAGAATTTTGAGGATTCACACGAAAATATGCAAGAACTGTAATTTCGTTGTTCTCATCTTCTACTACACTTTTTTCTCTGTGTATAGTTTTCTTAACGAAAGATCCGACATTTCTCAAGTTTGTCATGGTTCTGTTAATGGTATCTCTCGTTGGTCTGGGTCGGTCAGGAAACATCTCAATGAACAGTCGAATCGTTCTATCTACAACTTTATTACATTCTCCATGAAGTAGAATGAGATTTAAATAATTTTCATTGGTAAAATTAGGCATAGTGATCGATTTTATAACTTAATACGAATTATCACCAAATTAATAGTAAACACAAAATGCTACTGAATAAAGAGGAATTTGGCAGATGTAATTAATGATATCTATCATTGAAAAAAAGAATGTAAAATATAATAAGTTTTTGCATATGGTTCATAAGGAATTATTTATTTATCACTGGAGAGAAAACCGATGGCCGATTAGTTGAAATAAAGAGGTTTCCGATCGAGTCATGGCTACAGCCTAGTGTTGACGATGTAACCGTCGCAATACCTGGTTATACTATTTTTTGCAGTGACAGCACAACTACCATTGGTTATGCAGGGGTTTGTGTCTACTGCAGCGAGGACATAAGCAGAGATTTCAATTTGGATTCATTTCTTTTTGATTACCCAGGTATTGACAATATATTTATCAAAGTTTCGAGTAAAAATTCCACTGTGTTGACAATTGGTTGCATTTACAGACCCCGTGAATGTGTGCACGACTCTCACTTCTGTGAATCTCTTGTCGAGCTCTCCTCTTCGAGCGATAATATCTTTTTGTGTGGAGACTTCAACTTACTGGACGTACGGTGGCCCTTGTCGGGTAGGTATCGGTGTAGTTCATCCTCTGGGCCATACGTCGATATGTTCCGCAATACCAACTTCTTTCAGTTGGTTACTCAACCCACCAGATTTCGAATTAACCAAACCCCATCGCTTCTTGATCTAATTCTTGTCAACAATCAGGATCTTGTATCGCAGCTTCACTATTTGCCTCCGTTCGGTAAGTCAGACCACGTCACCCTCTCATCCAAGATACACCTATCACTGAGTTCACCAGGTTCCAAACATGCCAAAAAGATCAAGTCAATAAATTTCAACCGCCTCCTGGAGGCTCTGGACTTGGATTGGGACAGGGTTCTCTCGCCTGCGGCCGACGTTAATGAAATGTGGAACATCTTTCTAGACACAGTCAAAGCTTTGATTGATGATTGCCCCGAGGCAAGGTCCGTTGTTTGTGTTCCTGCCAAACTTTGGATCGACCATACTATCCTCAAGATGATCAGACATAAGAAGTCTATTTGGCAGAGATATATGCGCAATAAATCCGACCATACTTACCCAGAGCACAGAGACTACTCCAATTACTTGTCAGATGTAATTAGAAGGGCTAAACGTAATTTTGAGTCCAAACTGGTTTCTTCCAAAGATCGTAAGCGCATGTTCAAATATCTGAGGTCTTCTCTGCAAACGAAAGTCTCCGTCCCATTAGTCAGAGACAAACAAGGCAACCCCACATCTTCGACTTCGGCGTCTGCGGAGGAACTTGCTGATGTCTTTCAGGCTGCGTTCTCTTTGGAGCCTCCTCATTTGCCGAATCTGCCGACAGGTTGTCCAGGTGTCACTTTGAGCGACGTTAAATTTATTCCTGCTCTTGTTTTGGAGCATCTCCAACAGTTGGACGTTTCTTCATCTCAGGGGGCCCATGGGATTTCTGCGAGGGTTCTCAGATGCTGTGCATCTTCCCTGGCTAAACCCTTATTTATCTTATATGAGAAATCTTTCTCATCCCATACACTACCCAATTGTTGGAAAACAGCGCTTATAACTCCCATATTTAAATCGGGGGACAAGTTGGACGCCAGAAATTACCGTCCTATCAGCCTGGTACCGATTGCAGCAAAAATATGCAAGAGAATAATCCTGGAAAGAGTCACTCAATTTGCTCTTCAGAACAACTTAATCCTAAGGGAACAGCATGGTTTCTTGCCTGGCCGTTCTGTGTTGACCAACCTTTTGTTGTGTGTGGATGAGTGGTCGCGTATGCTGGACAAACGTACTCCTGTTGACGTAGTCTACCTCGATTTTTCTCGTACTTTCGATCGTGTTCCACATAGGCGCCTACTTCTGTAACTCGAGAATTTGGGTATTCGGGGTTCCCTTCTTCGGTGGATCAGTTCATTCCTCTCGGGTCGTAGCTTTCGCGTGCGTGCAGGTCATTCTCTATCGACCAGCAGACCGGTTCTTGGTGGGGTCCCCCAGGGTTCGGTGCTGGGTCCAATTCTTTTTCTTTTATACACTTCGGATATACCGAGAACTATTCGAACCCATTGTTCACTTTTTGCCGATGATTCGAAAATATTTGGCAGTCCCCTCACCGATCCTGGTGTTATCCAGCAAGACCTTGATGCCCTTTATGACTGGTCTACAAACTGGTGTCTACCTCTGAACCTCCAGAAGTGCGCTGTTGTTCACATGGGAAGAAATAATCTAGCAGTCGAGTACACTCTTGGTGGCTGCGTGATTTCCTCAGAGAGCTCCCACTGCGTCCTTGGAGTAGTGGTTTCCGACGACCTCTCTTGGTCTAATCACATCCTACAAGCTGTCAACAAGGCGAAGAGGATTCTTTATCTACTGAGTAGATCATTTTCCCGTTTCGATCCGACCACCTGCAGAAAATTGAAATGTACAACCCGAATAAAATATTATCTGCTATCTGCAAATCCCTACCTGCCAAATATCCATAATGTTATAGTTATTATGGGAATATTGGATATTCATAAGGTATTATTGTTGACATTTATTGTATTTATGCCTGTTTTTCAAATATTGGATTTACTAGTCTTATGTAAGCGTGAATAACCGCTGACGAATTCGTCGATACGAGTGGAAAGGGAACAAGTTTTCATTATTATGTTCCGAAGCTCTGTAGCGAAAACCTCGCAGTGTTAAGAGAATATTGAGTGCCGTAAGGTTTTGCTCACAAATGTAGTTTTATTACAACCAAGTTGTAACAATTTGTATTAGTTTATTGTTTGGTAACGATTACAATCATACATAAATGAAAGTATGAATTCAATACATAAGATAAGAATGTCAACGACAATTGTCATTTCAGAGTAGGAAATGACAGAGGTAAAATGAATTGGATAGGGATTGCAAAACTGGTTCTATGCTGGGTAAATTTTTGAATTTCATAAATACATATCGTAGACTGTAAAACTATAAGAGAATACCTCACCAAGGCTCTTACGAATCGATGATCTGGAAATTTGTATTTGAGCCGAAGTAAGCTATTTTCAGTAATTAATTTAAAATATTTTTAATTGCGACTTGAAGATACGAATAGCCTATCCAAACGGCCGATACTCGGGGAGTACACATATGAAAACGGCTTTTCCTGATCGTATCCGTGGAAAAAGACTTTTTTAATTTTACCGGACCATCTTTAGCGAAAAACCGGGAAATCGGTGTTTTAGATAATTTTTCTGATAATGTTGTTGAAGCGTGGTCGTACAGGCATGTGAAATGCACCTAACGAAAGTCCGTCTTATGAACTTTACGGTGCTCGCTTCGCTCGCAAGATCGCCTTCCCATTTCTACCTCGAAATATCGCATTTCTGAACCCCTCGCCGACCCAAAGTTTTTTGATCCCCTTCGGTGGTTACCTGTATCTAACCATCGATTACCGCAGAAATAATCCTTATTGATTTTAATATATTGGGACTAGTAAGCCAGTAGATCAATATAGGCCAGTAGATCCATAAGCCAGTAGTTCAATAAGCCCATAGATCAATATAGACCATAGATAAATGAGGCCCATAGATTAATAAAGCGCACAGAAACACGAAACACGGCAAAGAAACCCGTTGAAAGAAAGAATCACGAAAGAAAGCAAAGAAATACTGGAGAAAGCAAAGAAACACGAAAGAACTCGAATAAATACGAAAGAACGCGAGAAAACATGAAAAGACCCGAAGAAACACGAAAGAACGCAAAAAGCTCAAAGGAATCCAAAAAAACCCGAAGAAACGTAAAAAAAACCGTTGAAAGCGAAAAAACACGGAAGAACTGGAAGAAACACGAAAGAACGCAACAAACACGAAAGATCGCAAAAAGCCCAGAGGAACCCGAAGAAACGCAAAAAACCCCGTTGAAAGGGAAAAAATCTCGATAGAACTGGAAAAAACACGAAAGAACCCGATGAAATACGAAAGAACGCAAAAAATCCAAAGGAACCCAAAAAACCCCGAAGGAGCACAAAAAAACCGAAAGAGCGCAAAAAATACCAAAAGAACTTGTAAATCGCACACCCTGTATGACATTTTATTGAAATTAGCTCCCGTGCGCGAAAAAACACGAAAACTTGAGAAAACCTCTGGTAAAAGTCAGCGCTAGCAATGCGCAACTCAGATGTGATACCCTGTATATGAATCAAAAATATTTTATCGAAATAAGAACTCATAAGCAGAAAGAGCCGAAATAACTCGATGGAAACAATTTTTAATAATAGGCAACGCCTATGGGACACCCTGTATATAATTGATTCGCAATGGGTGTGTTTTCCAAAAATAAAAACCAAAAGAATATTTAGGGCTCGTTTATACTGGCTGGTACCTTATGCCCTAAGCCCTTACCTTATTCCGTATGCCGTAAGAATTTCAGTAGGCGTTTATACTGGCTGATAACTTAACCTTAAGCAGAACATAGAGTTTATGGATTTTGCTCTATGCTTATTAATAATTCGTCATTTTTAATTTGTGTTTCTACGTTTTGATACGTGCTGACCATCTTGAATTATATTTAACTTTTTTGGTAGGTACACTTCTCTTCCTCTTGAACCCTTTTGCGCTCTTCTTCTTAAATTTTGAAATGACCGCCTTCAGAATAGAGATCGATTCTGCGCATGTGTCAAAAAAACTCGCCCAATATTACAATCCCTTAATTTGTCTTACTTATAAGATAGTCTTATACACTAATTATCTAATATATATATGTAATTTGTCCAAATTATTTATGAATATATATTTCTATGAATTTGTCCCTAGAAGTTGAACATTTTACAGGTAAGGGAAAAGGTTAGGGAATGAGTATGAACGAAAGCATTGAATTCTTATGGTTCAACTTTTAAGGTTAAGGTTACGGCATAAGGTACCAGCCAGTATAAACGAGCCTTAATTCAGCTCCAGCATCGAATCACCCTCCGTGAATTTTACTAAAGTTGGATAAAAAAATTGTTATCCGATGAAGCTCTTAAGATGTGCACATAAATTGAGGCTACTCAATTTTCAGTTGTTCCCGCATAAACCGAGTGGAACGGATTTATTCTGTGATTCTATACAATTGCCGCAAGGTCTATGTTTTTAAGACGATTAATCTCGAAACCCGTTCGGGTTTCTTCGTGGAAATTGTGACAGAATTGAATAATTCTCGACTTTCAAAACGGAAAATCTCGGTCTTATCTCGCTACTTGGATATGAAAATGGGTTTCTCCCGCCGAAAGGGCGTTTAATGGCTTCTACCGCCCGCATGAAACATAAATGTCAAGATTACGTTAGATAGAAATTGAGGGAATGGAATTTTAAAAACATTATTTTAGAAATATAGAACGATTCTCCGTGATTTCTGAGAGAACTGAATTAAAAGAAAGATTACACTATATGTGAGGGAAATCCTACCTGCAAAAAGGTTTTTATGAAAATATCCATTGATTACGAATGTTGAATATAGGTAATCATATTTCGATATATTCATTTATATCAATAAATACAACCAAGCACGATGAATTTTACACGGTCGTTCCAATGTTTCTTTGTGGAGTGAAAATTGAAATGTAAAACCCGAATAAAGTATTATCTGCTATCTGCAAATCCTTACTACAAAATATTCATTTTGATTTGTTTATTGTTTGGTTGTTATTACAATACATATGATTAAAATATCAACGACAATTGTCATTTCAGAGTAGGAATTGGCTGGGGTGAAATGAATTGGATAGGGATAGGGATAGACTGTTAAACTATAGAGTATACTATAGAGTATAGAATGGAAAGCCAAGAAATATATTTGGCACGACAAGGGCCTTTGAAAGTTAAACGAAAACGAAATAGAAAATTAATAATGAAATTCTGACAATAAAAAAAAAAGGACTCGAAAGAAAATCGAATGCTGGAGCACTGACTTTTACCTACCTGGTTTCACAGTACGGCTGAATCAACATGTCCAAGCACTCAAACGAAAATAGTCACTTTTTCACTAGAGTTCGAATTTGTATGATTAACGAGAACGGCTTCAGTACCGTCTTTGTTTGACATAGGTCATATGCTCCAACATATGTTACGCGTTTATCGGAAAAATGAAATGAACATACGTGGGCCGCACGAAACGAGCAAGCAACTTGGAATAAAAATGAATGAATGCAACTAATAATAATGAGTTGCAGTAACATAACCGCCCACCTAAAATAGAATATTTTATGAAACAAAGCAAATATAAAATTGAAAAGACATCGAACATAAAGCAAAAAATATATACATATATACATCAACATACGTCATAATTATTGGAGAGGTAATGGACATAATTTAACCACTGATCTCTGCAGTACACCTTGAGTAGTCCGAATAGTAGCTACTCTAGCTATTTTATCAGCGCCAGGATGCAATTTCTCAATGCGTCCAAGTCGCCAGCGCAATGGAGGGAGTTGATCATCTTTTATCAAGACTAGTGCACCTATTGAAGGAGGCGAGTCACTATTGAACCACTTCTTTCGTTGTTGCAGTGTGTTCAGGTATTCTAAATTCCATCCTTTCCAAAAATCCTGATGGATACGAGTTAACTGTAAAGTGGACTGTAAAGTCTGAGCACCTGGATGCAGATATATTTTATGGAAATGCTGAATAAGGAGCTCAGTAAGATGATGAGATGAAGGAAGCAAAGCTGGGTGTTTGTGATCATAAGCCAGACCAGAAAAGGACAGACGACCGCCCACCCTGAGAACACCATCTTCTCCAACAAATGGACTCAATTTTCGAAGTGATTTAGGTATGGGATTTCCCGAGATGAGATTATCGATCTGTTCCTTGAACACAACCCGTTGAACTTGTTTTATAATGAAGAAAAGTGCATCTTTGAGATGAACTGAGGAAAATCTATTTATCCTAGGAGCTTTAGAGTTTTTCATGAAGTGAACAAATCTGAAAATGTAAGCTACCACCCTTTGAACCTTGGACAGAGATGAATACCTGGAGAGCAAATCATCAACAAACGACGGAGAAATGAAAGCTGACAAAGAGAGGTGACGCTCTTCTGTTTGTACAAGATGAAGAGAATTCTCTATTTCATCATTTGCGAAGGTGAGATGTTTGGAACGAAGCCAGCCAGGGCCTGTCCACCACAAAGAGCAGTTCAACAGTTCGGTTGGCGTTAAGCCGCGTGAAGCACAATCAGCTGGATTGTCTTTCGATTGAACATGATACCAATTTTCTGTTGAAACTAAGTTCTGAATTTGAGTTGTACGATTGCTTACAAATGTCTTCCATCGATGAGGAGAAGACTTAATCCATGCTAGAGCTACCATTGAATCAGACCAAGCAAAAATGTCATCCATTGTAAAGGCTGATTGGTAAACAGAGGAAACCACACTAATGAGCCCTGATAATAAGAGACAAGCACACAATTCCAGTCGTGGAAGTGAAACTCTCTTCAATGGGGAGACTTTTGATTTACCACATACGAAAGAGATGTCAATGGAGCCGCCATAATTGAAAAACCTGAAATATACCACGGCTGCGTAACCACGCTCACTACTATCTCCGAAACCATGAAGTTCGCAACGATAAAATGGTTTCGATGCAAGTGTCCGAGGTATCTTTAATTTACCCAATTCGGATTTACACTGATTCCAGCGACGGCTGACATCGTTTGGAAGTGTATCATCCCACTGCAAACCTAATGTCCAAAGATGCTGGATCAAATGTTTAGCAAAAAAAGTAAATGGAAAAAGGAACCCCAAAGGGTCGAAAATTCGAGAAAGTTCGGAAAGTATGGTACGTTTGGTACATACCTGCACAGTAGTTTCTGCAAGATAAGAAAATTCGTCCGACGAAGGAAACCACCTCAAACCGAGAATTTTGACTATCGGATCTATATCAAAATCCAAAGAATGGTGATATTGATGATCTAGAGATATGGTTGAGAGTAATTGAGAACTGTTACTACTCCATTTTCGGAGCTCAAAACCACCGCAATTCAATAGGGAAATCAGTACCTCTTGCAACGTTTTTGCCTCTTCCAAATCATCACAACCTGTAACGACATCATCGACATAAATGTCTGTGAGCATAATTTTGGATGCTTTCGGAAAACGAGCTTCCTCATCCTTGACCAACTGTGTCAAAGTTCGAAGGGCAAGAAAAGGTGCTGGTGCGACTCCGTACGTAACGGTATTCAGCTGATAAGTTTTTATGGGTTCCGATGGAGAAAACCGCCACAATATTCTTTGAAAGTTTCGATGTGAATTTTGAACTAATATTTGACGATACATTTGTTTGATATCAGCTGTGAAAACGAACCGATGAACACGAAAGTTCATCAAAATGGCAATAATATCCTTTTGTTATTTAGGACCTATCAATAGAGCATCATTTAAAGATAAATGACCGGGTACATGAGCTGACGCATCGAAAACAACCCTCAACTTTGTGGATGGACTGTTTGGTTTAATTATACAATGGTGAGGGATATAGAAAGCATTTTCACAATCCGAACTCGTAGAAATCAATGACATATGATCTTTTTCTAAATATTCCCTCATGAAAGTAGAGTATTCCTTGTAAATCTTCTGGTTTTTAATAAGTTTACGTTCATGGTATAAAAAACGACGTAGTGCGAGAGAATATGTGTCACCGAATGAAAGAGTTGACTGATCAGGTTTAAATGGTAATGCCACAGTGTACCGTCCAGATGTATTTCTAGAATAGTTCTGAGTGTATAAGTTCTCACAAAATTGATCTTCTGGTGATACAATGACATTCTCTGAAACTTCTTCAAGTTCCCAAAATCTTTTCAACGAGGAGTTTAAACCTGATTCAGACAATGACAAATGAAAATTGTTAACTGATATGTTAGGTGATTGAATCTTTCCCATGAAAACCCAACCAAATACTGTCTCAAGTGCTGTTGGTTCCAAACCGTTACCCTCGATACGACCCGGTCGAATTATTGAAGAGAATATATCCGCTCCCAGTATAAGGTCTATTGATTTCGGAATAGAAAAGTTCGGATCTGCTAACTTCTTGTTATAGACACAATTCCAAAACAAATGATTTACGAAAGAACTCGGCATTTCCGCACAAATCTTCGGAACTACGACGGCATCGAATGTAAAAGATGGATTTATTTGACCTGATGGGCGAATAGTACATTCAGTGCTGCAATTAGCAGAAGATGAGCTTTCACAAATTCCATTTATCGAAAATGAAGCATCACAAATTTTCAAGCCTAATCTATTTACACACGATTGAGTTATAATATTTATTTGAGAGCCTCCATCTAACAGAACTCGGATCTTCTGATATCTACCCCAAGCATCACGAATTTCGACCTCAGCGGTTGCTAAGAAAACGGTAGAATTTGAAGAAACATTCGTTAAAACCTGAGCTGAGCCTGAATCCGATAAATTTGCAGCACTGAAATGAAACGTCTCTGATGAAGAATCATTATCCGCATTATTGCGCATGTGTAACAGAGTTGCAAACACGACAATTTGACTTTGAAGAACAATTGTTAATCTTATGTCCAGAATGGAGGCAATTGATACACCAATTTTTGTTCTTCACAGTCTTGAACCGATCTTGAACAGTTTGTTCTAAAAATGATGGACATTTGTAAATATTATGAGCTAACTTGCAATAATTACAGGTTATACTTTTCTTGAATGATTCAGTTTCCGTTTGAACGAGAAGAGTCGAATTTCTTTTATTCATGGAGAGAGAACTAGATTTCAAAACTGAATGAGTTTTCGACGGAAGAGAAAGAGCTACTGCCTCCAAGGCTATACACTGATTTGTCAGGAAATTTCGCAAATTGACAAACGACGGAATATCGGTTGAACATTCTTGTAATTCAAAACGTTTGATCGTTGCTGAATCTAATTTCTGAATGAGAATGTGAAATAAAACAAAATCCCACTGGTCAACGAATAAACCTAAATTCCTTGATACCGATAAGTTCTCCGCAAAAACTTCTAGAATTCGCCTAAGGTCTTTAGCTGAATCACCCTGTAGCTTTGGAACATTACAGATTTCCTTCCAACACGTATTAGCGAGAAGTCTTTTATTTTGATATCTTTCCGCCAATGTCTGAAAAGCGCTTTCATAATTTTCAGCAGTCAATGGAAACCCTTTAACTAAACTTAAAGCATGAGAAGAAAGTGAACTAAGGAGGTATTAAAACTTTTCTATTTGACTCAAGTTAGAATTTTCATGTACCAAACTTTGGAACATATCGAAAAAAGTAGGCCACTCTTTATAATTCCCATTGAAAATGGGCAATACTATCTTTGGAAGTTTAACATTTGGCGAACTGATAGAGCAACTGTCTTGGTTTTTTACTGGAATGTTTACTACAGGAAATAAATTAACATACGTCGTTCTGATGGTGTAATGATTATCCATAAAGGCTGTTCGAATAACCTTCTCAGTGTTCAATTCCGGTTCTTCGGAAGATACAATCATAGAGACAATTGAAGTGTGTAGATCCTGAAATTCCACGAGAATATCCTCAAGTATTTCACATCTTAATTTGAATCTTACGTGGAGACTTTCATCAGTGACAGCGAATTGTGCTAAATTCAGAATTTCCTCGAGATCATCAATCACAATTTGACGACGAGCTTTGAGTTGTTTCAATTTTGTCGTCATTATTATTATTCAAGGTATACTGCAGAAAACAATATGAATTTTGTTTTGAGTAATTTTGAAAAAAGAGTAAATAGACTAACTGATTGAAAAGAACTAAATTAATTAATAAAGTAATAATTAAGATTGATTCTATTAAATTGAAAAGTGAGTTGAAAACAATGAAATGAAAATAAACAAAAACAAGAATGTCTATCTTTGTTTATGTTTTGAATCAAGGTTATGAGCATAGATGAGAAAAACAAAGGAAGAGTTGTCTATGTAATGAAAATGAAAGCTAAATTCTATAACATGCGCAGAAATTTATCCGCGATTAAAGAATTTATGAATGTGTTCGATATCTTGTCAAGTTTTGAGGTTAGGTGAATATCGACCGAATGAAATAAATGCAAATGAAGAAAAAAACAAAATGAAAAAATTCCAAAATGCTTGATCGCAATAATTTTGAAAACGCGGTTCGAAAATATGCGGCTCAAGAAGGACCAAAATGGCACGACAAGGGCCTTTGAAAGTTAAACGAAAACGAAATAGAAAATTAATAATGAAATTCTGACAATAAGAAAAAAATGACTCGAAAGAAAATCGAATGCTGGAGCACTGACTTTTGCCTACCTGGTTTCACAGTACGGCTGAATCAACGTGTCCAAGCACTCAAACGAAAATAGTCACTTTTTCACTAGAGTTCGAATTTGTATGATTAACGAGAAATTTACTGCGAAGAAAAGTCCACTGCACCGGACGAGAGCGGCTTCAGTACCGTCTTTGTTCGACATAGGTCATATGCTCCAACATATGTTACGCGTTTATCGGCAAAATGAAATGAACATACGTGGGCCGCACGAAATGAGCAAGCAACTTGGAATAAAAATGAATGAATGCAACTAATAATAATGAGTTGCAGTAACAATATTATTGAATCGTAGAGATTATAGAAAGAGAATGGAGGTTTTCAACGCCAAGAAGAATTTGAAGGGAACAGGTACGGTGATCAAGGAAGATCTTACAAATGCAAGAGTCAAAATATTGGAGGAAGCTGGAAAAAAATTTTCATTTGTCAATACTGGGACAAGAAATGGCAGGGTATTTGTTAAATCTAATTCAGATATCATAAACATTGTATCAATTGAACATCTAAATAAGTTGTGATTGCGTGTAATTGAATGGCTGATTCCATTTGCATTTTTTTTTCGTTTATGTGGTTGCTTGTATATTTCGTTTTTGGTGTGCACATGTGAGTATGGAATTGTTTATAATATATAGTTTTTATATGGGGAGAACTCGTGAATATTGAGGAAGCTGAAATTTTGAATGATGATGCGTGTAGCGTGGCCACTTTTCGGCCTGATTTGGTTGACGAATTGAATAGAAATGTCTTACCGAATGAGACCTGTTGTATGAGTGTGTGTCATTTAAATATAAGGAGTGTATCGAAAAATCTGGACGATTTTCTCATATTACTTAATCAAATTAAATTCAGATATGATATCATAGTCCTATCAGAGACTTGGGGAGTGGATGATCTAGATATATTGTGTATACCAGGGTATGTTGCTTATTATAGTGGATCTAAATTTAATCAAAACGATGGAACTATCGCATATATCAGGGGTTTCACACACTGTTAAATTAGTTAAAAAGCAACAAATAGTTTTCATGAAGATATCTTGCGCCATAAATTCATTAAATTATGATATTTTCACTATATACAGACCTCCATCTACTAATGTAGATATGTTTTTCACCGACTTGTCAGAAGTCTACAGAAAAAGTACTACAGGAATTAACATACAGAAAAATAATAGAACTTGCACGACCCGCTTTCATTCACTATTTGATGGAACTATAGCATATATCAGGGAAAATGTTTCACACACTGTTAAATTAGTTAAAAAGCAACAAATAGTTTTCATGAAGATATCTTGCGCCATAAATTCATTAAATTATGATATTTTCACTATATACAGACCTCCATCTACTAATGTAGATATGTTTTTCACCGACTTGTCAGAAGTACTACAGGAACACCTACAGAAAAATAATAGAACTGTTTTTACTGGGGATATTAACATCAACTTGCACGACCCGCTTTCATCAGATAAAAATCACTATTTGAATATTTTGCATGCATTCAACTTTATTTACTATCATACCGCCCCCACTAGGGGTGACGCTTGCCTGGACCACTTTTTTGTGAGGCCCTCCGACAGAGGATGTCGCAAGATTAATTTCACTATTCTTAAATATAATATTACTGACCATTTTCCCATATTCTTGAAACTCTATGGGGTTGAATCTCAGGATATATATAAACTTACTCCGGGACATACAATAGTTAAGAAAATTAATTATGAACTTTTACGTTCTAAACTAAACACTGAAAATTGGATAGGTTTATTTAAGAATGAATCCGTAAACGATGCTGCTGAGGTTTTCTCATCAACGTTATTGAAACTTATAGGCGAGTCCACAGTTACGAATAAAGTCACTGTAAAGAGAAATCTTAAACCACTTAAACCCTGGATAACTCGCGGTCTTGTCTCTATAAGAGAGCGTGAAAAAATTTACCGTGATTATAAAAAGGATATTGGCAATCTCGAACGGAAGGAAAAACTGAGGAAATATAGAAATATGTTAAATGTCTTGATAAGAAATGCAAAAAATTTTTACTATAGAAGTCAATTAGGCGAGAATTTCAAAGATATTAAAAAATTCTGGAAAATTGTTAATGAGGCAACAGGTAGAGGTAATGTAAATAAAACATACATAGAGAAACTTGTGGATAATAATGGCTGTGTAATTACTGACCATTTCGAGATTGCAAATCACTTTAATTCTTATTTTTGCGGAATTGGAGAGTCCATGGCTGAGAAAATTAAATCATCTCATGCTTTCCAAAACTGCGATATAAGGTCGGAAAGGGTGAGAGATTCGGTATTTCTGTACCCAATAAGTGAGAAAGAGATATATAATCATATCCAATTACTCAGATCGAGTGCGGCTTCGGGCCCGGATTTCATTCAAACAAGAACTCTCAAAGAAATAGCATCTCTGATCACGAGACCCCTAGCATATGTTTTGAACTTGTCCATGTCTAAGGGTGAGTTTCCAGCGGCGTTCAAGCGGACCATTGTTTCCCCAGTTTTCAAGAAGGGGTCAAGGGTAGAAGTTGGAAATTACCGTCCAATATCGGTTGTGAATGGCTTAGCGAAGATATTTGAGAAATGTCTTAAAACCAGGCTAACCGAATTTTTTGATAAACAAAATATATTATCAGACAGACAATATGGTTTCAGGACGGGGCTTAGTACCAGTGACGCAATTTTCGAAGTCACGAAGACATTATATCAGTCTATCGATAAAGATAAGAAGGTGATCGCCGTTTTTGTGGACTTGGAGAAAGCGTTCGATACGGTCTCTCACAAGATCTTACTGGAGAGACTTGAGAGGTGTGGTGTAAGGGCGAGGCTGCCAGATTGGTCAGATCGTATTTGAGTGATCGCACCCAGGTGGTCAAGGTCAACAATATTAATAGTGATATAAAAACAATCAACTACGGTGTTCCTCAGGGTACAGTACTAGGACCCTTGTTCTTCAATATCTATATTAACGATATCCTTAAGTTGAAGTTTGATCTAGATACCAGGGTTGTGGCCTATGCTGACGACACTGTATTTATATTCGTGGGTGATACGTGGGAGACAGTCACCAAAAAAGCCGAGGAGGGATTGGCGGTGATCAGTAGAGAGATGAAGAACCTTTTGTTGACCTTGAACATTCGGAAGACGAAATTTATGACCTTCACGCTGACGGAAGCAACTTACCCAAATTTAAAAACAATTAAAATACATAAAAGAAATAACTGCGACCGTGGTTGTGACTGTCAAGATCTTATTGAGGAGGCTGATAATGTGAGATATTTGGGTGTATATATCGACCGATTGCTGAGGTGGCGCGAGCATATTGAGCATGTTGTGAGATTGCTCCGCTGTACCCTGCCAAAGTTCAAACTATTAATTAACATATTGTCACAACGAACAACTTTTACAATTTACTATGCCTTGGTGCAGTCGATTTTGGAATATGGCATAGTTGGTTGGGGCGCAGCTTACGGAACACATCTCGAGTGTTTGGACGTCACTCAGAGATTCATTCTAAAGATTATAATGAGAAGGGATCGTTTCTACCCCTCTCCTCTTCTGTTCAGTGAGGCAAAGGTTTTTACCATTAATGAATTGTTCCAAAAGAATGCTCTTGTGATGGTCCATAAACACCCTGTGAATTATGTAAAGTATGAACACCAATATGGTACTCGTGGTCAACTCCAAGATCCACTCCAAATACCAATGACCCATAAAACCAATTCCCAAAAGCACGCCCTCCACGTGGGCATAAAGATGTACAACTCTTTACCTCAGAATATTAAACACATAGGCAACCTGAGACATTTTGTCAGAGCAATTAAAGTTATTATTTTTGAGTCTAGAAATGAGCTTTGCTGTGCGCGTCCTGGACAATAGTGTAGGCGATAATAAGTAAGGAAAGAAAAAAAGGGGAAAAAGGGGAGAAGGAAAAAAAAGGAAAAAAAAAAAAAAAAAAAAAAAAAAAAAAATAAAAAAAAAAAAAAAAAAAAGGAAAAAAAGATTAAATGGGGAATTAATGGGAGGAAGGAGAGAAAAAAAGAAAAAAGTTTTAAATGATTTTTTGGAAATTTGTTGAAGGATTGTACTTTTTCTTTTTGAGTGGAGTCGAATTTCGATTTTTGTGTTTGGCTGTGGGATGATTGAGACCGTGAATGAATGGGTTCATGTATATGTGTAATATCTGAATATTGTTAAATAAATGTTATTATTTTGTTACTGTCAGGCACAAACCATAGGTTTAGTTGACAGAATTTTAATATAAATGAATTGTATTTGATTTTGGTAAAATAAACACGAACTTGAACCTCACCAGGGCTCTTACGAATCGTATGAATTGAAGAATTTTCAAACTATTATACGGAGTATGGTTTAATATTGTAATTGGAATGATCTGACAAAGTTCTGTGAACGTCGGACGTGACTGATGATCTGAAAATTTGTGTTTGAGCTGAAGTAAGCTATTTTCAGCAATTAATTTAAAATATTTTTAATTGCGATTGGAAGATACGAATAGTCGATTCTCGGGGAGTACACATATGAAAACGGCTTTTCCTGATCGTGTCCGTGGAAATAGTACATTGTTTACCGGGTAGGAAAAGCTTATTCCTGGCCGACTGTGAAGATTGCTAAGTCGAGGCGCAAGCCGAGACAACACAGAGTCCAGGAATGTGGCTTTTCCTACGAGGTAAACAGGTAAAAATTCGACAGATATTGATTGATTTAAAAAAAACGCGATAATTTTATTCCCAAATAAATGGTGCTTTGAAATTCCTAATAAAATTACTTGGGTTACTATGGAAACGTATTGGGGTTGAATTGTCAAACTTGACGCTTATAAATTTAATTGCTGGTGTTCTCGAAAGTAAAATGATAAGTGATGAAGAAATTTTCATTCCTGGGACTCCTCCAGAGCTGGTTGAGGTAGTGAATACTGCTTTATTCGAATTATTGCCAAAGAAATCAAGAGAAAAGTACGAAAATGCATACAGACGTTTTATGGATTATCGCATGAGTAAAAATACGAGTTCTTTCTCAGAAATGTTGTGATGGCATACTTCCTAGACCTTTGTTTAAAGATGAAATCTTCAACATTATGGGCCAATTATTCAATGCTGAAGTCAACCCTTTCACTTAAACACAATGTAGATATATCTACATACTCAAAACTTCGTTCTTTATTGAAACGGCAAGCTCAAGGTTATAGGGCAAAGAAATCTAAGATTTTAACGAAGGAAGAAATTGAAAAATTTCAATTCTATTTATTTTTTAGGTGGCTGTAATATTTGGTATTTCTGGGGCCTGTAGTATAGATGAGTTAGTCCGAATGACTGTACACGATATAGAAGACTTAGAATCTAAGCTTTTAATCAGCATACCTGATTCGAAAACCAACAAACCAAGATCATTTGTAATTAATCAGATCTACTTGAATGTTTATCGAAAGTATGTTTCATTAAGACCAGAAAATATGAACAGTGATCGATTTTTCTTTAAATATCAAAGCGGAAAGGGTTGTAGACAAGTGGTAGGAATTCATCAATTTAGAAAAATGCCCAATATAGTTGCTACTTATTTGAACTTGGTAAATCCGACAGAATATACTAGTCATTGCTTTCGTCGGTCTTCTGCAACAATATTGGTTGACTCTGGTGCCGACATAACTAGTTTAAAGAGGCATGGCGGATGGAAGTCATCAAACGTTGCTGAAGGATATATCGAAGAATCGCTTAACAATAAGATTGAGGTGGCAAATAAAATTTTCACAGTACAAAATATTCAACAAAATGACCCTTCCACCCTGCATGTTGTCCAAAATGTTTCTCATAGTTCTAAGAGTGTTCCTCCAATGTTCAATAATTGTACTAACTGTCAAATTACTGTAAATATAACAAATTGATCTTGAAAATGTATTCAGCAATGACTTGATGTTTTCAAAATATAAATTAATTCCTTATAAGCAATGTGTTTTCTATCATTTATGTAGAACACTAACAACTGTACGGAAATATCGTTTCCTTACAGTAAGGAAGTCCTGACTTTTTCTTCAAGAAATTTTGACAGGAATGTCAAAATTCCCTGGCGATTTGCGGAAAATAGCCTTTTCCAATTTTACCGGACCATCTTTCGCGAAAAACCGGGAAATCGGTGTTTTAGATAATTTTTTTGAAAATGTTAGCGTGGTCGTAAAGCCATGTGAAATGCACCTAACGAAAATCCGTCTTATGAACTTTACGGTGCTCGCTTCGCTCGCAAGATCGCCTTCCCCTTTCTACCTCGAAATATCGTATTTCTAAACCCCTCGCCGACCCAAAGTTTTTTGATCTCCTTCGGTGGTTACCCGTATCGAACCATCGATTACCACAGAAATATTCCTTATTGTTTTTAATATATTGGGATGGGAATATTCTTTATTGTTTTTAATATAATGGGATTATTAGTAAAAATGAAAAAAAAACAGTTTTTCTTGATATTATTCGATGCAGAAACTTTAATTATTATTCATTAATGCTATTGCTCTTCAAATAATTACTACAGTTTTTTAAATCAACTCTTTTGCCCCCTTACTCTGAATAAATTTCTTTCTTTCGAAGAATTACTATTATTTTACTATCAGAAACATACCTACCTACGTCTAAATTATTATTCGTATATCGTATGCATCTTAAGGAAATTCAGCTAGGAATTTGTTCATAATTGCGGCTGAAAACTATTTTAGTTTTTGAATTAATAAAATTTCAATTTCAATTTCGTCAAATTACAAAATTTCCTCTTTAAAATTTATCCAATTTTTGACTTTTCTATTTTTCATATTACTTCCAGCCTCCATTGAAGAATCTATATCGCCTTCGCTAGCACATCAGATTAGAAAACCGAACATCGTTTTACCCAAACTGTCAGTTTCCAACCAACTCAACATTATATGCTAGGGTTCGATGTAATAAATGCAATAAAATAACAAAACGAGACGAGAGTCCAACTCTGGCGAATATCTGCCAGATGTTTGGTTCAGCGTTCAGGTAATCAATTCATCGAGCGCCAAATTTAAAATTCGTTGATATTGCGCTACTAAAGAAATACGCTGTTTATCAGTATACAAATTCACTTTCGAGATCGATAAAGTACATAATTTGGACTAGAATTTTTCGCTCTACAACTTTTGTCTAAAACTTTTCCTTACTAAACCTTTTTCACTTTTCTATTTTTCATATTACTTCTAGCCTCCATTGAACAATCTATATCGCCTTCGCTAGCACATCAGATTAGAAAACCGAACATCGTTTTACCCAAACTGTCCGTTTCCAACCAACTGAACATTATATGCTAGGGTTCGATGTAATAAATGCAAGATTGTAAAGTCTCTATAGATCCGTTGTTATTTTCCAGAGATTAACTGTAAGCAAAAAATTTTAAAGTAATCTACAAGAATATCTTCACTATGAACTAAGCCCGTATCCGACATCTTTATTTGATAGTAATGGCATGAGAAAAACCACGAAAGCGACGTTATATTACAATATGATACCTGTCGATATCGAGCTTGATGAAAATAAGTAACATACATCATCGACCGTGGATTTCTTCTGCATCGCGTCGTATGGAGCAAAGACGATACTTTCTCCATTATTTTAGATAAATACATTCAATACTTACAAACACATTATGGTTCAGAAATTGGTGTTGTATTTGACGGACATTCTATTTTTACACGCATTTAGTGGCTGTGACACGACTTCTGCGCTATTTAAAAAAAAAAAAAACTGTTACTAGAGCATTGGAGAAAATTTCCAATTTGGATAAACTGGTGGAAGTATTTCAACAAGAAAACTGCCCGGTACAAACATTATTTGAAAATGGAGTGCGCATCTTGTTGGCATTATACATTATAATGCTCCAAAATCTGAGGACAACATGGATCATTTTCGCTACACGCAATTCATTAAATTGACGAAACTAAATAAACCTGTACTATTGTCAACACTTCCACCAACAAGAGTAGCAGCTCATCAACATATAAATCGCGTCTACTACCAAATTCAAACGTGGCTAGGGAATGACTTAGAACCTCAAGAATGGGGCTGGATGCTTGAAAATGGAATCCTAGAGCCCATAAGAACGTTATTACCTCCAGCACCAACCGAACTATTAAATATAATATTTTGCAATTGCAAAAATGGTTGTGGTTCCCGCTGTGGATTCCGAAAATCAGGGCTACTATGTTCTTCAGCTTTTGGCCAGTGCCACGCTTACCTGAACGTTGCACAATATCCAAGTAATCCTGATGAAGAAAACGCATACGATCCTGAAATTCTGAAGGGTTTGGAGATGAATATGACCGATAATGAGGATGATGACAATGAATTGAACGTTTTCGAGTGGCAACAAGAAGAAGACGACGAAGAAGATGAAGATAACTGGCTTCTATTCACAATTTTATTATAATAACCAATAAAAATTCTTATGATATTTAAACTGACATTTCAACAAATGTATAGTATGACATATTTAATGATAAATAAAGATATGCATAAAATATATCTCCTTATTGTCTTTTCAACTGAAAATATATATTCCAGAATTAATAATATACTATAGTTTGAATAGTTAAATATAAATAATTAAGTACTGATTTTAATAAAATATCAACAATTAATAATTAGTACATAAATAATGGCCATTGTTTAATAATTATAATAATTTAATAAATAATAGACTTTATATAACGTACTGATAACCATAACTCACGCTTGACCTTACATTGGGCCATATATGACTGCGCTGCGCACTCTTCGCGTTCTACCTCAAAAACGGTTGATCGTATCAAAAAAAAACATGAAACAAAATTTGTAGAGAATTTTATACTCTACAACTTTTATTATAGATAAAAATATCATTTAACCAATAGAAAGCGAGATATTCACAAAATACCAATTTTTATAACCTTTGACCTTCAATATCTTAAGACGCAGTCACGGTATCATTTGTGACTTTTGATACAACATTTAGAACGAAACAACAAAGGTTTATACCAATTTATAGCTTATTATCTTTCATTCCGAGGAGAAAACCCTAAAATGACTGGGCTACTAAGAGAAATGCGTTGGGTGTCATAAAATAACTATGTATAATAATATCCGATGCCCACCCTGAAATACAAATAAAGGTCCAAAACTACTTGAAAATGAAAAAATTGGAGAAAGCCTGGAATTTTAAAAAATCGTGGAAAATCTTTGCATTTCGGTAGATATACCAAAAAATCGGTAAGTTCGAGACCACTGCAATCAAACGGCCAATAGAATATGAGAGTTGAAATGATGCTGCATCGTTTTATTATATGAAATGTATGTCATATGATATTAAAAAATTTAGAAAAGGATTGACGTGAGGTCAGGAGCTTTTACGCGCTTGTTCTAGAGTCATCTCCTGTACCCAGCAAAATAACATGATGCTACCGACACGAAGAATGAACAAACCCATATCTCAAATCATAAATAACTACTCATAGTTTTTCTCAAGTTTTGTACCAAGCTCTAATTTCCTTCTCCTAAAAACTCACGTCAGTGCTTTTCTAGATTTTGATAACGTACATTATTTCATCGTAATATTATTCCTCCAACAGAAAGTTCGACCGATGTCAATCGAATATATATTTGTGATAGCATTGAACGTTGAAATTTCTGACGGACTTTTTGACATTTCTCTTGAGTAAATGGAAAAAATTATGATATCTTCTTGTGGAAGGAAGCTACGTCAATGAAATTTGAGAATGTGTAGGATATCGATAACGTCCATACATGCACAAATTTTTGTTTCAATACAACTCGTTTAAAAAGGTTTAGAGTATTGAACACTCTGTAATATTGTCTCTATTTTTCAGGAAATATGGAGCTGTTCAAACTTGATGAAAAGAAACTCAAAAATAGATTTTTATGTGAGGGCCATTTTCTGAAAGAAAATATGTTTAAGAAAAAACTAGTTAAAAATGCAGTTCCTTTAAAATATCCTGAGGACCTTGAGATCCTTCAGCCAGCTTCAACATATAGTGCTTTAATACCTTCTTCTTACTCAAGAAGTGGCGATTTCGATCCCCAAATCACTTCAAGATCGGGAAAATCAGCATATTCCAGTTCAGATGAACAGGTGTTGAGAGATACAACAAATATGGCAGTGCCAAACTCTACTGAAAGCAATACTTTGAAGAGAAAAATGGAAGCAATGTCAGAAACCATCACTTCAATGAAAATAAAGTTGAAGAAGCAGAAACTTTTAACTGCAAGTTTAAATAAATTCAATCTCTTACCCTCATTTCCCAAAGCCCTTGTGAGAATGCAGTTAAGTCACAAAACAGATCACTATGGCTTTCGAGCGAAAAAATAGTCGCATTATCTTTATATTGTAAGTCAGCTTCTACTTATAAATTTATGAGATTAAAAAAGTGAATTTATCTTCTCCTTCAACTCTCTCTACATGGTTGAAATCTTTCAGATTCAGGCCCGGAATCAACAAAGGCTTAATGAATTGTATTCAAGTTAAAGCAGATACAATGACATCACAAAATAGAGATTGTGTAGCATTTGATGAAATGGCACCGAAACAATGTCTTGAGTTTTCTAATTTTGATGGTTATGAAGATCTTAGAAGGCATGATAGGAAACCAGTCCTAGCCAAACAGGCTATAGTTTTTATGATCCGTGGAATTTACTCATCATAGAAAATTCCAGTTGCCTTTTATATCTCGGAGAATGAAGTGAAAGCTAATATCTCGCAGAAACTTATTGAAGAAATTTTTTGTGAGCTCAAGAAAACAGGACTTCAAGTACTAGCAGTAGTTAGTGACCAGGCATCGACAAACCAAAAGGTGTACAAGCTCTTGGGTGTTGCCCCTAAAATGCCTTTCTTTCTCTTCATAAGAGAAAGTAAATACTTTGCTATATTTGATGTTCTCCATCTGATAAAAATATTCGGAACAAGATTGCGATTATCTGTGGGAAGAGTAAAAATTGATATCCTTTGATTATCTGCGTGCGGTGTATGTCAATGATGAAGGAGTAATACTGGAAGGGCTCTACCAAAACTTAGAGATAATCATATGAATCCAAGACCTTTTCAAAAAATGAGTGTGAGGCTTGCTACCCAAGTATTCAGCCATAGTGTTTCAGCTGCCATTAGAACTGCGATTGAAACACAGGACATTGATAATAATGCTGAATATAGTGCAGCATTCATTTAAATAATTAACTCGTGCTTCGATGCACTCAACAGCAGGAATTTGAAAGACATGAAGAAATGTAGACGTGCACTTTCAGATAAAAACAGTGAAGCATTTAATGCGATTAAGGTCTTGCCCAAAAAGCAATTTGGAACTTGCAGAAAATTGATGAAGATGGAAATTTGAAGAGAGTTGCATGCTTTGATGGGTTAATACAAACCATTAATGCGGTTGATATGACATTCAACAAGCAAAAAAAAGGTTTTGACGACAGAGAGGTGGATATAACAGGAATAACAGGATGTTTCAGGCAGCATTTAAAGCTAATTGTGTCCAACATCTAATGAAGGCACAGAAATCTTCGAACACAGAGTTGTTGGATATTGATTTATTGTCAGCTTCTGAATTGTTACCGAAAATGGAAGAAAACACTTCAAGTGAGGAAAAAAGTGACTCGTCCAGTTCTGAAGTTGTGGAAGTCGTTACAGAAGAAATTTCTTTGGAAAAAAGTGCAAGAATTTACTTTGGCAGATACTTCATAAGAAAAAATATTGATAAATTCAATTGTGCTCAGTTCAAATGTGCTCTTGAAAGTTGGGAACCATTAACAGAAAGAGGTGATTTACTTTTATTCTTCCAAAACTACAACATTGTAGGACCAAGCTTCTCAAAAAAGCCCACAGAGCTCCTCTCAAACTTTAACTACCTATGCATGATAGAATTCCACAAAAATATTTCAAACACAAAAAGAATATTTCTTCCTTCTTGGAAAAAAAATGAAAAAAAAGTTAACAAGTTCATTGAGTGAGTGGTATTTATGTCCTGGAAATTGTTTTGCACATAGAGATTCCATGTTGAAATGGTTGATGAGATGTTTGTTATACAAATATGCTAAGAACAAATCTGCAAATTAAAAAAGGTTAGGTTAAAAAAAATCAAGAGATTGCAATCCTGCAAAACATGTGATAGTGTAACATTCAATGAATTTTTAAAATATAAAAATTTATTCCACGCTTGATGAGCTTCGAATATAGATGAAGGAAATTCCATAAGCAGAAGCAAGGAGAAATAAGTGTGTGGTTTTTGTATCTAGTGTCAGTGTCGATCTGTGTTCAGTGTGTGGAAGTGTAAACAATGGTCGATGATTCTTTTTAGGTAAATTACTAGTATATTTGATATGAAGTAGCCCATTGTATGTGGCACTTTGGTATTGTAGTGAACTGTGTTAAAGCTCTTGTTATTTACTTCTGTTTTCTTGCTGTTATTTATTTATATAATATCTTTCTTGCTATCATTTATGTCTACGTTGCTTAAGGTTATTTTATCCATGTTTTTGACCATTATTTATTTAATTTTTTTATTATTCTATCCAGCTGTGTGAGCTGTTATATATAGATACCTTATTTCACTTCTACTGATGATTTTTATGATTGTACTTGTCAATTGAATTTATTTGCTAACGATATGTATGATACTATGTGTCCTAACATACCATGATGTCTTGTTAATTGTATTCATAGTGAAGGGGTTTATTTGCTGCCTGAGGCCTTTCCCCCTTCTTTTTAGACCCAAAATAAATAGTTAATCTTTTGGGTCTAATCATTGTGTTTTATTCGCCATCTTTGTTTCTCAACTATTTTTCGCGAATCTGAATTATTTCTTATAACATAATGGTAGAGTCCTACCTTTGCTAAATGGTCACATTAAATGGCCAAGTCTCTGAATCTGGAGTGTGTCTGACTCTAGGGTAGTAATACGTTTATTCCTGATCATAGTCATTTATTTTAAACAAAAGAGGGGTGGAACAGAAATAATTTGAGAGTTCATTAAAAGTAAACAGATCTGTAGAAAAAATGGTCATTACATTACATTAAGACTAAATTTTGATAACATCGTTAGTAATGATGACCTATAAATTGTTCAATTTTAATTCTCATATAAGGTGATTTAGTTTGAATTTTAGATACTCAATGAACCTAGGGATCTCACCTTCAAGAATATTTTTATTGTTTATTTCGTCTGTCACGATTTTTCGGATGTTGATTAATTATGATATTAACAAGTGCCTATTAGACATTTAGATCTTCTATTCTGATCAGACACACTTAAACTTCTTACAGACTTCATAAAAATTGAAAAGAAAAAATATTGATATTTTTGAGCCCACGTGAGGTCGGTTGCTTTAGCACTTAGGTCAAAGTGCATGTAAGTGCAGTCTATGGATCCACCACTAAACAATATAGATGAAATTAACCACTCAACAAATTTTGTCTTACATTCACCACAGAATCTAAATTGCCATTTACTGTATTCATTATTAATGATGTCTAGCACGTTGTTCAATATAGTCCATAATAAATGGAGAAAAAGTTTTCCATCACTCACATAGGTACTTTGGTATATTTTCATGATGACCGTTGAAATAAGTAATATCTTTTCTGTCAGGACCTGTTAAATTGAAGACTTGTCTTTATGAAGAGCTGGTTCTTTATAGCTTCAGACTTTCAGGGTTCATGAAATTATATCTATTCTAACATAGAAATGCTTTAAAATAAACTCATATGAAATTTAAAAACTTCAAATCCAGTCTCCTAGATTTGTTTTGTACCTTTAATGAAGTTTTTTTCACATCTTTATTTCATACACCGATTCAACTTGGTTCACAAACTTAGGAGATAATAGAGTTTGAATTAGTTTTAATATTTCTGAATGTTTGTTATGATGCATGAATACTTAAAGTTCAATCAATATTGAACCTGGGGAAGCTATAGGCTCATAAACAAGAAAGATTAGAATAAAATGCATTTTCTGACCATTATCATTTGATACTGAATTGAATGATTTCAAACTATCGAAATTATCCTTACAATATATTCCACACTTTTTTTTGAAGATACAATAACTTAAATAAAGGTTTCAAACAGAATCAAAACAACAAGGAATCACAGAACACTATTTCATTTGGAACTACCCATCACAGAGAAGTTATAATAATATTTTAATGTGACAATAATTCACTCTACTTATTCTGAGAAAAATTATAACTGAAGATTAATAATGGTTACAGATATTATCTTTCGTTTAAAAAAACTTTGTAATTATTAATTTTTTCTCTGATGGGGTTCGGTAATAAATTAATATTCTATAGTAAGGTACTAAAATTTGACATAATCTATGAATAACCATTATTGAATATTTATGGTTTCGTTAACGTAATTAAAACAGATACTCTGATTATAAAAACTAAAAATGTACACATGTTCAGTAACCAGTAATTATAGTCTAAACATATAATGTAAAATCATGTTAATGATTTAAAAAAAAATTTATTAAAGAACACCTAGTTGATTTTTCAGAATCAAATTTAGGTGATCAAAATCAATTTCTTCAAGCAAGTATAATTGCACACCTAAATCTGGGAATACTTTTATAATCCAGGTAAATTGTTATTGGGAATCAGTACAGAAAATAATCATCAAGCAAAGTAAAAAATAAAATAATTATTCGTAGTGACATCATTCATTGTTGTTGAAGATTTCGAAAATGATTTTCATATTTTTAACAGTATGATATCAAGAGACCTCATAGACCTGTTCTCTGTTAAGGAGAAGAAACTTCAGAAATATCAGTGTTTGGAAAATCAGAGATTTTTTCTGACTTTGAGTGAAAAAACCTCTTGCCTTGGAAGTATTCATAGAAATGATGGTTTTCATGATTTGGAAATTTTAAGAAGAAAATTACAAATGTATGATGATAACATCCAATAATTCTGAGGTTTTTATGGAATTTCTCACTAGAAAGGGATGGTTTATAATCTTGAAGTAGAAAGAAATTATGGTAGAACAACAAAAATTTATGTTAATGGTGTTGAATTTTTTTTACCAGAAAATCAGTATTTTGTATCTTCCTTCTGGATATGGACCTCATCGGATGAAACATGAGTGAGTGAATCAATTTTTAGAGGAAAATAATGTTTCTAAACAATTCAGATTCCTTAGTGGAAGCTGTGGAAGGTATTTTTCACTCAAACTAAACTGGACTACAGAGGGGTATTTGCCCAATGTGAAAACTTAAAATACTCATAACTTTTTAACGCAGCTGAATATGGAAAAACCGAAATGGAAAAAGTGTTTCTTTTGATCTCAAGCACCTATGGTTAAAATTAATGCAGTGGTCAAAGACTCACCCTGTATATATCATATTATATTGAATTATTTTTATGGGAGATATAATTTCCCGAAGTGAATTCCTGGTACTTACAATGAGTAGTAAAGAAATTCATTTCATGTATTTTGAATGAACCATATATATATATTGATTTGGAGGTTTTCTGCAGTGTGGTCTTGGCTAGATTTAACGTATGGATCATGAAATTCATTTTTAATCACCTGATAAAATGGAACGAAACATCTATAATATCTAAGGAAGAGAAGCCTACAAAAAGAAAAATCAAGTGGGAAGTATTCATAAACATTGCCCTCAATACCATCAATTGAGTAGCCGAAAGTTCGATATAACTTGAAGAATTCTTTAAACCATAGATAAGTGCAAAAAAATTTTATCTAGTTTTCATAGCCTATTTATTTCATATTTATGAAAGTTGAAAAGTTTTCTGATATTAAAAGCTTATTTTACCTTGAAAACGACAAAAGACGTAAAATATAAAATAACAATTTCATACAATCATAAGATAATCGTCAGAGGTCGACGAAATATTCTGGTGACTATTATTCTGAACATTCATTTCATTATCGCAGGATATCATCATAAGAAGAGGCAAAAGTTTTTCCTACACTAAGACTCAGAAGCCCCAGAAATTAACCATAGGATGGCCCTTGTTCAAGACTCCTACTTACTGTGATAAACATTCACATTCTTAAATCTTCTATTTCCGCTCACAATCGTAAAGCCAATTATGAACACGGAATTAAAACATTCACTTGTAAACTAATACAATATATCGCGCTAAAATGAACATGAATAGAGTAAAAAGAATATATCTTATCAAGCGACAATTATATGAATGCCTATATCTTTGTTCGGTAACTACCTAAGTATCGAACTAGAAAGAATACAACTTTTCAGAGTTGAGCTCGGGTGTTCGAAATGAGTGATATTCTTCAGTATGAAAAAGCTTAGTAGGCTGATTTTGTTTTTTAATACATGTCTCCTGTTCTCACTTTCTGATACGAATGAAAACACTTGGAATAAGAATTTCGACAGGATATTTTCGAACAAAAATCCAGAGAGACTTGATATTCCTGGTAAGTGTTATCGTCATCGTTTTGGATACTCGGCACTAGTTATTAACAATGGTGGTTGTAAAACTCCTCATCCACTCATTTACGCATTTTTCACATCAAATGTTGAAGATAATTTGGTTCTAAGAGGAACAATTAAGAATGCATTTACCTGCAACTGTGACAAGAATTAAAATAATAAACTATAGGTGTATTACATAAATTGGAACAGTGAACTATCAGTTAAATGTTTGCATGATGCCAAAGCTAAGCTGTGTCCCAGAACTCAACGTGAAGCCGAAACGAGGTGACAGGAATAATTGAAACCGTTATGAGAACAATCAGAAAAATCTATCTTGTCGTTTGAAAATTATGGGCATTTGAGAAAAACCTAGAAATATGTTCAATCTGTAACCATTTTTTGGTAAATATGTTTAATTTCATCATTTTTGTTTCAAAGCCGTAGCAACCATGTCATCATCATGTCTCCTTTTTTCAATATTTTTCGTTTAAAAACGAAGAAGGTGTTTAAAAGTCAACTGTGATGTTAGGATGTTAATGGAATGAATTTGCTCTAAATGAATATCCAAAGCATTATGGGATTCAAGAGCGATTTTCTTTTCTTCTGGGTAAATTGGACATTTTAAATGCTTTAATTGCTTTGGAATAAAATCTTGATGATGAATATTCCGGATATGACGATATTTCGTCGAAGCAGAAGAAAATTGTTTTGAACAAATTTCACAACTCAGTTTGTCTCTGAAAATTAAAGTTTCCAAATAAATTGGTTGAGTACATTTTTTACAAAATAATAGATACTCACTTTTCTCCGTCCATGATGAAAGATAATAAAAATTGGTTTTACTGCAATTTTCAAATATCAACACGTTGCTAACAAAAATATCAAATAACAACTTCTAGCAAAAATAGTAATTCGAATTAAATGTCTGATTGTCAAAACGAACCGTTGAAAATATGACCAAGAGGGCCTATAGTCCTCTCTGTCATTGACAGCAAGCGCGCGTCGTTTCCTGATTGGTCGAGATCTTAGGCATCGAGGTAAAATTAATGTATGGTCTCAATGTCCTCACGACTCGTGTCACTTTTCTCCATTAAGCACTCTCGTCTCGTCACCAGTTACAATCCATTTCAAGAAATTTGATCTTTCCAAGCACTTTTAACGATGTCTTTGCAAGGCTCAATACGATCACTTTTTTGTTCTTCAGTGAGTTTGTGTGGAACAAACCGAGAATTTACCTTCTAAAAGCCCAAAACTTTGGTCAAAATGCGGTTGTTTAAAAAATGCTTAACTCCATTGAAATAACTTTCATCAACGATTTTTGTTATTTTCGATGAATTCACGCATTTGTACGATGTTTTTTTTTTGATAATCCGGTTCTGGGACGGCCTGGTCTTTCGTTAGCCTTTGGTGCATTTCAGAAAGTTTTACCAAGTTTAAAACAGAAATCCATTGCAGCTCTTTGTTTGAAACTCATTTTTCAACCGATGTACAAAATACACTGACATTTGAAACGCAATAACTTTTTTTGTATGCATCCAAATGTCATGAAATTCATATCAGTTGTCAATGAGGTACTAAGCCATCTGCCGATAAAGTATCACAACCGATGGCACTAGTGGTACTATTTTTTTAAGTTCGGTTTCTTTTGGAATGAATTTGTAGAATCACAGTCAAATATAAAGACACATTTGTAGTTTTCTGGAGTTAAGACTGACGGTAAAACTCTGAATTAACAATTTTCAAAATTGGTTGACTCACTTACTTAACAAAGTTGTACTACAGTGCCTTGAGAAGTGCCATTATAAAACGAATATGCGTCGGTTAAACAAGAGCGAATGAAGCAGTTAATAATTCCATACCGAGCTAATGGCTACGCGACCAGTCTGACAACAGTTAGGAAGTTTTGCTCATTCGTCATCTTCCGTATTAGCTAGGATGGATTTAGTAGTGATAAATTTGTCCCTTTTTTGGTTCTTGAATTTTTATGAATTGGACTTGTTGATTACATACCGGTAACTTTGGCTCTTTTGAAATTGGACTTTTGAGTTCCCTTTTTTGTTATTCACCATGTCTACGAGCTACACTTCAAAAGAATATGCGAACAGCACATCATTTATGGTGTAACATTCGCCACCTTTTTTTGAAGAAGAATGACAGATATTATGAATAAAACTAATTACATCATTCTAGTCAGAATGATTCCAGATACAAGATTTCGCCATTTAATATGATCGCCTATCAAGGGCAGGACCCTACGTTATGTTAAGTAGTGATTCAGATTCGTGATTATTGAGATTAGTGAAAAATTAAAGATTACAAAATGAAACTATAAGAATCAATTTATTTGATAAGAGCTAAATAAAACCATGCAATAATTGTGGAGATTTTTCTCGGCTCATGAAGGCACAATGCAATATATCTGGTCCTATGCGTGACTTCGGTGTACTGGTGACTCATTGGAAATCCATCGTAGGAGCAGGAACCCTTGAGTAACTTGTGATACTCGGGAGAACAAAATTTTCCTGTCCTTTAACAGACATCAAAACATTGTGATAACATAAAACAACTTCAATAAAATGAAATAAGCAAAACTAATAACTATTGGTCCTTTGGTATGGGAGCCATCATCTATAAATATTGTATGAGCCAAGGAAGGAGGAAGATGTGGAAGGTTATGGAGTTGGAGCGGCGGCTCTAGTGAAGTAAGAAGGAAAAACGTATATTCTCTCATCCCTTATAGCCATAAATGATACGAATTCTAACCAGCATTCATGATCCAGTAATATAAAAATGGTCCACAACCCCAAGACTCAGAAGAATGGAATATCATGTAATATAAACAGCAATTTGAGAATGAAAATTTGTGTATATATATGTATCTGAGCGGGCTAATTGAAACTTTGTCGAGAAACATTTGGTTGGAGTACGTGTCGTCATCGATCACAAGTAGCAGGCAGTCTATAGCTTCGGAATTATTATTCCTCATCAGTGTCGCTTAACTTGATTGATGATGACGGCCAAGCGAACCCACAGAACTTATCACATTGGAACTAAATACACCTTTATGCGCCCTCTAGCGGCCAAGCGTCTGCGATTCTTTCAAAACCAGTTTCTCAAGACACGTTTCAACGTTTTATTCTTTTTCCTTAAGTACACATTACTTTTAGTTTAGGTACTTTCGATGTACTTAGGAGATTGAAATTCACCCAATAAGCGATGTATCGCATTCATAAGACAAAGTGTGTAACATTTGCCATTTTTTTATTTCGAAAAAAATGACAAATATTATTTTTGAAACTAACTACGATACTGGAGTCTGAATAACTCCAGATACAAAGACTTGGCCATTTAATGTGATCGTCTAGCATAGTCGTTATGTTTACGTAATAATCCAAGTTCGTGATGATTGAGATCAGTTAAAATAATTGGGAAACAAAGATGGTAAATAAAACACAATGGTTAGACCCAAACAATCAGCTATTTATTAAGGGTCTAAAAAAATATAGGGGAAAGCCTCACGCAGAAAGCCCCTCATGTTAGGTGATGTTAGGGCACTTGTTTAAAACTAAATAGTCAATCATTAACAGTTAGCAAAGGCAAGTATAACAATGCTGAGAAACTAAAACAATACAAAACAGATAGTAATCATAATAATCAGAGCAACTTCCATCATACAAAGAGAATAATAAGCATGGTAAAGATGTCAACTTCAATAATACAACCAGAATTAATAATCATTGCGAATATAAACTTCAATTAGGCAACAAGGGTAATAATATTCATGGTAAATGTACACTTCAATAATGCAACAGGATAATAATCATGGCAAATGTGTAAGCGGCTAATTATGACCATCGTCATGATCACTGCCCCAGGGTATGTGAGCCATAACTATAATATTGTATGAGCTAAGGAATTGGGAACATGGGGAAGGTCATGGAGTTCAAGCGGCGGCTCTGGAAAAATGACAGAAAGTTTCGCGGTTGATAAAAAAAGGTATATTCTCTCATGCCTTATAGCACATGATGGTAACGGTCCCTGCCTTAAGGCGTTTGGAACCGGCCCTTAAAGGCCTTCGATCCAGGAACCTAAGAAATCTCATACAACAGTATAGGAATGGTCCACAATCTCGAGACTCCTAAATGAAATATCATGTAATACGAGCATATGGATAAATAGCAGTACGAGATCATAGCATAAATAAACAACAAATTTTGATAGAATATCCATCACGAGTAAATAATAAGACCAGAATAACCAGAATGCATTTATGGACATAAATGACAGAAACAGATATAGGTAAACGATAACAAGCAATATAAATAATGAAAGCAGAGAATCTACATAATCAACCGAATGAAATATACATAACGACAACAAGAAGATACATCATAAGAAGAAATTTGGACAGTTCTTAATCGTTTGAGAACAGGTCATGGTCGTACCAATGGCATGCTATTTAAATGGAACTCAGTTCCTAGTGCAAGTTGTGAATGTGGAGAAGCAGAAGAAACAATACCTCATCTCATCGATAGTTGTCCCATATATAAATTTCAAGATGGTTTTAGGGCTATTTATGATGTTTCCAACTCTTTCTTGGAATGGGTTATAAATTTCAAACGAATATGATAGGTATTTTTGTTATTCAGTTCTTTTTTCTGCTTTTGTCTTTTTATTTCCAGATTCAATGTGAACACCTTGAAGAAGTCTCTGTCTCCACCAATAGAAGATCACTTTTGAAGAAAGAAGTCCCTGAAATATATTTCAGCTTATTTTTGTATTTTCACACTTAGACGGGGAGCCAGGGTTTTTTTTCACAGGGGTTTCTTCCCTAGGCTTTTATGTCATACGCCGAATTGTATGACACCCCGTCACTAACCCCTGATCTATATGCTTTATTGTTTGCTAATTAAATATTGTCAGCCAAAAGTTCAAAAGAATATATATATATATAAGAAGAATAAGTTAACACAGTACGGAATATACACAACAATAACCGTGAATAGTAAGGCAAGTACATTACACAGTAAAATGACCAATTGCAACAGTACGAAATGTACATAGTGATTACATGAGACAGGGGTAACTTAACCTTCGATATAACACCATGGTGCTACGTACACTGGTTACATCCATTATTCCATATCAACCATACTAGTACTACCACTAGTGGAGGTCTCCATATGTCCCTGTTTAATCACAGGTCCAGACCCTCAGAACGATTGGCAATTCCTATTGTACCATAGGGTACAGTAACTAAAACTGATCTGTTACCCTCTAGTAACACATTGTAGAATGCTGAAAAAGAAGGCATTCATTGTTATGGTAGGCACCTGAACTGCAAGAGTAGTAATATCGGAGACAATGGGATCACATGCTATAAGAGGTTTGTTTGTTATGGCACAAGTAGAATTATATAAAGTGAACAAAACATCACAAGAACAAACAAAACATGTGAACAAAGGAAATAGAGTTATATGAAATTAGACAAAGCATTATGTGAACAAGGAATAGTTATATGAAATTAGACAAAGCATTATGTGAACAAAGGAAATAGTTATATGAAATTCAACAAAGCATTAAGTGAAGAAAGGAAATAGAGTTATATGAAATTAGACAAAGCATTATGTGAACGAAGGAATTAGATTCACAAGACAACAGTATTAATGACAAAGACCCAAACACCACCTAATACACCATGAAACCAAATAATATTGCATAATATCAGTATTAATTTACAAACATAATAGAAAAATAATGAATTCACTGAACCAATCCAGTTCTCAATGCTATTTATCAACAAAGGTTGATAAAATGGGCAAGCAACTAATAACATTTAAAATAGTCTCAATTATACTTCCGAGATATATTCTAGGGTCACTCAACGTAAGATGGCTTCGTTTCGGAATTATTATTTGTCTGAGATAAGTTCTGTGGGTTCGTTTGGCCGTCATCATCAATCAAGTTAAACGATACTGATGAGGAATAATAATTCCGAAACTATAGTCTGCCTGCTACTTGTGATCGAAGACGACACGTACTCCAACCAAATGTTTCTCGACAAAGTTTCAATTAGCCAGCTCAGATACATTAATTATCTTTGTCTTACGACATTAGCCTATTCATGCATATATATATATATATATATATATTTTTTTTTTTTGAACTTTTGGCTTACAATGTGTAGTAGGCAACCAATAAAGCATATAGATCAGGGGTTAGTGACGGGGTGTCATACAATTCGGCGTATGACATAAAAGCCTAGGGAAAAAACCCCAGTAAAAAAACCCTCGCTGTAATATTACCAGAAAACCCTTTAATTATTTTAATTTTTTTTTATTCTCTCGTTCTCGTTGTTGGATTGTAGCTAAACTCATTATTTATAGTTTTGTTTACATTTTTTCTTGCTTGTCCCTTCGTCGATTGTTTCTGAGCCGGGAAAGTTTGACCGTTCTATATATGTGTTGTTCTTAGAAAAAAGGAATAATTTTCAATAATTTGCGTGCCGGGAGAGATTTAAAGCGGACTGTATATGCCCTTTCTTCTCTAATGTAAGACTCTTACGAAACAAGATCTAATTGAATGAAAGCCAACGAATTACACTCACCCTCTTGGTCTTCTTGATTTTCCTGGTGTTGGCGAAGGGCCCTTCTGGGATCCAGACTTGACAGCGGCCAGGTTGTCCAAGTCACTTCTCACAAAGATGTCCTGTTCTTTCGTTTGCGATTTGCGATAGAGTTTCAATAGTATTCGGTTTTAATAAAGAAGTTCTTGCGATGGCGATAAAGTTAAAAAAAAAATATGCGTTTTTCAACATGGAAGTACCTGCGGTCATTTCTTTAGTCGAACTGAACTACGTTGCAATTTTCCCCCACATATACATGCGCACGATAATGGTGCAATTAGCGCAACTCGTTGGCTACAATTTTAGTATTATGAACAAACTTAAAGAGTCGTACATTAATTTGAATTCAAATAAAATAATCAACAAAGAAAAATACCCAAAATTTAACTTTACCAAATTAAATAAAGCGTGAATACCGAACAATATACAGGGTGTGTACGTACACCCTTCCGCTCTGCTAGAATCCTCTTTTTTACGCAATGATATTCTCTATTCTATCTGATTTTCCTATATTTTTTCTTCCTTTTCTTGACCGTGGCCTTCCTATTCTGTGATAGCCCTTCTCATAGGTCCCTGAAGGTAAAAAGTCTTTTCCTTTCCATCCCGTTGTAGAGGGAATACTGATTACAGTAGTTACTACTACATAGTAATGTAGGCTCATTGTCATGAAGTCAAATTACCTTGCCGTATCTTCTGGCCCAATCTGGTCATTTTTCGATCAATGCTTGGTTCAAATTCATCATTTGTTGTCGGTAGCGATCAGTATTAACGGTTTCAGCAGATTTTAGGAGCACGTAGTACACCACACCATTCTGGTTCCACCAAACACACAGCATTGTCTTCTTGCGGAATCGATCTGGTTTTGCAGTCGATGTTGATGGTTGTCCCGGATTAACCCATGATTTTTTTCTTTTAGGATTCTTAAAATAAATCCATTTTTCATCGCCAGTACCAGCGTAGCAGCGAAAAATGTTCTTAGAAGTGATAGCTTTCATGAATTGAAAATCGTAAGGAGAATATTACAAATGTTTAAGGGTAATGTCCATTAATTCTGAGATTTTTGAGAATTTATCACTACAAATGGCTTATAATCTAGAAGTAGAAGGAAATTATGATAGAACATCAAAAGTCTATATTTATGGTGTTGAATTTCGATAAATTTTCCACCAACTAAACTTGAATTAATAATTCCGTCCGGAATCAATCGAATATGTATCTGAGAAAACATCGAGAATTTAAATTTCTGACGGACTTTTGGAATTACTGAAAGGAACGATAATGTCGAAGAACCAAAACCTCAAATCACAAAAAAAATTTCTTGGCCTGTATTATACTGGGTGGCCAGATGATTGACGTCCATAAAAATAAAACAGGTCCCTCATGTCATGGGGTATTCGCATCACCCCCATGTATGTTATCCGATTTTTCACGGTTTCCGAGTTATGAATTTTTTTATGAAATTTGAGAATTTTCAACTTGAACATCTTCAAATTGAAAAAAAAAGTACAAGACTTTCTGATATTTTTCTATTGTAAATAGATCGACAGGAATTTTACTTTTATACATAAAATAACCAGCATCCTAACTTTGATAAAAATTATGGATATGTTGTCTCAAGTGAGAAAGTTACGTATTTTATGTATGATCTAAAATTTCAAATTTAAATTAAAAATATAATCAGGCTATTTCATGATTTCTTAGTAGGTTTAAGAACTGCGCTCAACACTCAGCTTTCCGAACCATTAATAAAAATTGGTACTCAAGAGTCTACTTTTGCTAGAATTAGCCTTCAAAGTCAGCGAGGTAGGAAAAATCAAAGAACTAGACGTTTACTCAAAAATTGCCAGCTTTGATAGAAAATGCTGAAAATTAATGAAAATTAGCTCTATAAGAAAAGTTTCAAATTAGAAAAAAATAGGATTGGCAATAAATCACACATCATGTAGATAAAAAGAAATTTATTTATAAAATTTACAATAGCTATTCAAAGTGGCCACCTCCAGCTGTTACTCAGTTTTCCTTTCACTAAATAATAGGAAAATATCTCAAGATAATATACAAATAATAGTAACACATATTAAAGATACTGAGCTCGCGGCTATGCTCTAGTGGAGAAGGGGTGGATTCTAATTATGAATGAAACTACTTTATAAAATGAATGGGCGCCAGATAGTTTTAATTATTTAAATATTTCAGGGTCACTTTTCTAAAATTTCACCAAAACTACCAAAATAATATTATAAGCTAGAAACAGAAAAGTAATCTTAAGATTTTTGATGATTTAATTTAGATACTAGATCTATATAAATTATTTACACGTTACAGTTGATGGAAATATATCATGAATGTTTGAGTAGTTATACAAATTATCGTTTCTCAGGGATGAAGGCCCGCTTTCACTCACAAATATATGAATACAGTTAATGTATAAATTTCCTAAAAGTCTTAACCACAACGGTAACAATACTATATAAGTTCTATATATATGGTCCAACTCAACAATGCCATATATTCACTGGCATATCTTAAAATATAGGTGATATAACAGATGCAAAATAGCACAGTTAATTCAAATTCCAAAAGACAGAAAACATATGAAAAAAAGATTGTACTCATCCAAAACGATGTCCGGTGGTGTCAACTAAGGGTGGACAGGTCACAATTCAACCTTCCTCCCGGATGTCAAGGGCCTGCAGCAGGGATGATAGGAGGGTTGTTCTATTCTGATGTGAAAGTGGTTCTATTCCAGTGGAATTCCAGGTGTGTAGAAGAATCAAACCTCAGATTATAGGTTGAAGAACTGTGTGACTCACGAAAATGTCCAGAAAATATCGTCGTTATGGATGTAAACACAAGACTAAGGTGGTGGTTGGCGTATTCCAGAATATTCTACCAGAGTGCAGAAGTTTATCCCGTACAAGACGGAAATTTCAACAAACTCCAAAAAATGACAAAATACACAGCGAAATTCAATTAGTTGACTTTCTCCAATATATCCGACACAATGGTCGTATATGGTCCGACATATCTAGGACTTAACTTAGCCGAAAAAAATCTGGACTTATTAGACAATGCATGATTTCTCCGCCAGATAACATCGCCACCTTTAAATGTAACTACACGCCTTCGAAGATTATACTTGCTTCTAGAACTTTGATATGCCTTATATAATCTCTCTTTCACCCTATCGTACAAATGCTGAAAACCACCATACTTCCTGATGTCAATTGTACTCCTAACTATATTAATATTCCTATTAGGAAATTCAATGTCATGAAGATCCCCGCGAATATATGTTCTCGTCCAAAATTGATAAAGTACGGAGTGTAACCAGTAACTTCATGAACCAACGTGCGAATAGTGCAGCTTACAGAGGGAAGATACAAATCCCACTTCCTATGATTATCCTGTATGTAACACGATAATGCAGTCTTCACCACTCTATTAACTCTTTCCACTGGATTATTCTGTGGGTGGTAAAGTGCATTAAACATCATCTTCACTTTATACTTGGTCCAAAGATTTGTGAAATGTTTTCCCCTAAATTGACTACCATTGTCAGCAATTATGTACTTTGGAACACCAAATAAAAAAAAAAATCATTCTCCAGATATTCACAGATTTTCAATGCATTAGCGGACCTCAAAGGAACAGTCAACACAAACTTGGAGAAATAGTCACTTATGACAAATATAAAAGAATAACCCTTTGTAGATCGAGGTAAAGCTCCCATCAAATCGATGCTGAGCATTTGGAAAGGTTTAGTTAATATCGGTCGACCTCCAAGTAAGTCTGCCGGACCCTTTTGAACGGGTTTATGTCCAATGCATGTTTTACATTTTCTCACGAAATCAGCTGCATCATATCGCATCTTGGGCCAAAAATATTTCTCACAAATCTTTTTGTCTTAAAGACACCGGGATGACCATTAGTTGGATCAGAATGCACCGAGTGTACAACAGAAGATCTCTTCTCTTTCGGAAATACCAATTTCCAACTTGAACTCTCATCTAACATCTCAGGAAAATCACACTTCACGTATTTAAACATTTTGTCGTTTTCAACTCTCCACTGAGGAAAGTTTAAGGGTTTCTCAAGAATCTTACGTTTCAATGACAAATACCATTTGTCCTTAATTTCATCTGTACAAAAATCTACATACCCTTCAATTGGCTCAACACTATCAAGCACAGAAACGGATCGAGACAGAAGGTCAGAAACCACGTGATTTTTTCCTTTACGGTGTACTATGTTAAAATCGAATTGTTGCAAACGCACGGCCCATCGACTAAGACGTCCATTTGGATCTTTCAAATTATGGAGCCAGATAAGAGAATGATGATCGGTTACCACTGTGAATGATGTACCCTCCAAGTAAGGCCTAAGCTTCTCCAGTGCCCAAACCAAGCACAAAAGCTCCTTCTCAGTTGTGGAATAAACGCGTTCATGTTTGTTAAGAGATCGGCTGAGATAACATATGACCTCTTCACCCTGATCAGACTCTTGAGACAGAACAGCTCCCAACCCATAGTTACTTGCATCTGTTTGTATGATAAATAGCAAAGTAAAATCAGGACATCGCAGCAAAGGGGCGCTAACAAGACGTTCCTTGGTGTAATTGAATGCAGATTCACACTCAGAAGTCCAACTCCACTTATGATTCTTCCTCAAAAGTTGACACATAGGACTTATAGATGCTGAAACACCAGAAATAAACCTTCTGTACCAGGAGGCCATACCAACAAATGCACGAACATCCTTTACACAGGTAGGTCTTGGAATTTTCAGAATGGCGTCTACCTTACTAGGATCCACTCTCAGACCAAATTTATCCACAATATAGCCCAAATAACGGAGCTTTGACCTACAGAATCTACACTTATCTTTATTTACTGTAAGTCCAGCAGCAAACAACCTTGAAAATATCTTCTCGAGTATGTCCAAATGTTTTTCGAAAGTATCAGCTATTATGATTATATCATCGAGGTAAACGAAGACATATGGTTCCAAGTCTGGACCAATCACACGATCCATCAATCTCTGCCAGGTTGCTGGGGCGTTCATTAAGCCAAACGGTAGGCGTTTAAACTGGTATAAACCTCTATTGGGAATTGTGAATGCCGTAAATTCCCTAGAAGATTCCTTTATAGGTATCTGCCAATAATCGGACTTGATATCAATCGACGATAAGTATTTGGCTCCCTTTAGATTATCTAAAATTCTGGAGACATAATGTAAAGGATAAGCATCCCTCTTTGTGACCTTATTCAATTTGCGATAGTCCACGCAAAAACGATATCCACCTTCTTTCTTACGAACCAATAAAATCGGTGACGACCACGGACTTCGCGATTCCTCAATGATTCCCAATTCTAGCATATTTTTAAGCTCAGCATCGATGTGTTGTTGAACCACATGAGAGACAGGGTAATACCGTTGTTTAATTGGAGCTGAGTTAAATTCTATTTCAAACTCAACTAAATTTGTACATCCTAAACGATCTCCTTGTAATTCGAACTTCTCCCTAATAAACCCGTTCAAGATGTCCTGTTGTTCTTGACTAAGATCAAAGACGCCCGAATCTTCTGATTTTCCTTTTACCTCGAGTTCACTGCAAGCAAATTCCCAATTATCCTTATTAAGATTCGGAATGATATCCATCGACTTCCAAAAATTCAAACCCTGTATCAATGAATGTTTTACAGATGGTACAACCAAAACGTTCATAACCTTTATTCTCCCCATCAGTTCTATTGGAATACAGGCAGATCCAAGGCTTTCGCAAACATTTCCATTAGCAACAGTACAGCTTGGTGAATCATCTCTATTCAGAATCACTCCGAGAGACCTGAGCAGTTCCCAACTACTTTTCCCCAAAATTGTCCTCGTAGCACCGGAGTCCAATAGTCCAAGAAAATCTTTACCAAAAATTTTTACTTTCAGATAAGGCCTTTGATCACAACCCGAGTGTGAAATAATGTAGTCCAAAATTACCTTTTGATCTGAATAAGAAGCGCGATTGTCATTATTTTTATGAATACGATTGGTAGAACTTAAAATACCAATGGGACCGACCGTCTACCCTCGGAAGATTCCGCTACTAGTTTTTTGACGACGAAGCCTTGCGTGAACAATTTCTACAATCACGAAGAGTAACATCAGGCGTACCACACTTGAAGCAATATCTGGTCTTAGCAGCTTTACAATCTCGAGACCTATGACCGACTTTCCTACAATTCCAACAGGTCACCGATGATATTCCCTGGCTTGACTCTCCAGAAAACGTAGAAGACTCAAGGTAGGCCAAGTCTGGTTCAAGATCAGTTTTTCGTCTTAAGGGTTTCGAGTAATTTTCTACAGAATACTTCTTCATCTCTAACTTCGAACAAAGCTCAATCAGATGTTCGATAGAACTCACTTCTATTAATCCGAGGTGTAATTGGAAAAATGGATGAATATTTTTCAAAATTAATTTTAGTTGAACCGATTCAGGTACTTTACAAGATAAGCGTGAAAACAAGGTGGTCATACATGTGCGCAAAGATAATATGATCGTTTCCAAATCCATCGAATAGTTTAGCAGTTAATAACATTAATTTCTTGAATATTCATCCTATCAATTCGTAACTCAGAGAATGTCTAGATAGCGTTAAAAGGAAGGAGTGTGCCAAATTTCGAGAAAATCGTCACGAGAGAAAATTTTTTAAAAATTCCCAAAATGTTTCTTTTCAATACACGATATCTCATAAGTTATTCGTCAGATCAAAACAATTTAGGGCATTTATGCAGGGTATAGGTACCTAAAATATTTCAGAATTTCATCATTATAGCGTACAATCTCCAGAAGATATAAGAGTTTTTCTGAAAGTGAAGTCACAGATTATATTACTATCTATGAATTCACATCACATCAACTATAAATCTCTATGAGGGTGGTTTCAATTTTATGACAAGTTGTCATAATGAGTGAATATTGAGCCGAAAATGAAACTAATTCTGTGGGTTCATTTTTATGACAAACATGTCTAAAATACTGGTGTGTGCAGTTGTCATATTTTCAATGGAAATGTCATTATGAATTTTGCGACAAGAGGACCATTTTTTTCCCAAATGTCTCTAATTTCTGAAAATCGAGCTGAAAATGATCGCCATCGGTTGGATTTGACTCGTGATGAAGAAACGGTGGTCCAATTTGAAAATGTTTGGCTGAATATTCTCTATCTTCCGAAAGAGATGAGATAGAGATTCCATATTAATAGAATTAGTATATTATCCAAATATAAGTCAAGTTAGTTATTGGGCCAGACCTGTCCAATAGCTCAGCAATTATAAATCTGAAATTCGGTTATAATTGATGACACTCAACTACAACAACTTATATATGGTATAGAAATGTGGAAAGAATGCCAGATCGAAGAATTTGCTGAACTGTAAGTTCACTCAACTTCCATTTAAGATATATGTTTATTGATTCTTTCACACTCATTGTGCTGGCTGATTTTGAATAGCACTCTTTTAAGTCTGAGAAAAGACTTTAGAACAAGCGCGTAAAAGCTCCTTGCCACATATATACCAATATTTTCGCCACATATATACCAATATTTTCGTTTTCTCCCTGGGTGCGTTTCTTTATCTCATCGAAAAGGCGGTCATCATAATCATGAGGCAAGAACTGTTTCTTTAAAGCTATGCAAACATCATCCTATGATTGAAACCTCCTCTTATTCGCTCTGAACCAAGTTAACGCAGAACCACGAAAAAGATCGATGGCCGACTCAAAAAGTTCAACTTTCCCTACATGTCTCGAAATTGACAACTCCTCTATTCTCTCGAGAAAAGCAGACACAGACATATCCTTACAATCTCCAGAAAATTGAATATTCCATTCAATAACCGGAATTGACTTCACATGGGCAGAGCCTAAATCAGTATGAGGTGCTGCAATGTTTCTCGGTGTTGAATTAAGAACTCCATCATCTTCTATAACTCCGCCGGACGAAACCTCATCGTCATCATCCAAGGAAACATTTAACAAACTAGCATGAAGAACACTCGCCTCTAGATTTTGTAGTGTCTTAATATGATGTTTCAATTTGGGCATTAAGATCAACGCTTGAGAGAAGAGAATGCTCCTAATATTAACCTGATCTGACTCCGATGGATTTGTTCTATCTATTCTCTTTACTATATGAGCAATCTTCGTAGTGATTTTCTTATATGGGCCACTCTGTATATCTCCCTCAAAATTTTCAATCAAAGAAAATATTTCCTTTATTTCACTTTCCACAATCTTAAATTCATCGTCACATTTCAAAGAATAAGGAGGATAAGTTAACGATTGACCGGAACGCTCCAACTTAAGAACATTTCGAAGCAAACTGCGCATACTCTCCACCGTACCCGCAGATTCAAAACCTCTTATAATGAACTCGTACTCAAGTTCATCCCACGATAATCTATTACAATTCCACTGTAAATCCATTTTGATTTATATTTCCCGAAAAAAAAATGAAGACGAAAGGCAAAAAAATCTCCCAAATGAAAAGAAAAAAAATTAAACCTGTTAACAAAATGTTCCAGAATAAATAATTAATCTGAAGAAAATATTCGATAAACCCAGAATGAAACAAAATTTATAAAATCAATAAGACCAACAGAAGTGGCGTTCAGTGTATGCAGACCAATATTTCTCGTAAAATGAAAGAACGAATAAATACAGATAATACGATACAAATTATCTTACAGCTGCTTGCCACATAAAAAAAAATAATTGACAACACCTGGACCAACCGTTTATCTCTAACGCGAGTTCGGAAATGCAAAATAATGCAATATCAAACTCAACAAGTAAAATCAGAAATTCAAAACCTCTTTCAATTCAGAAATTATGTAAGTTGGTGAACAATAAAGTATGGACCATATATTTACAAAAGCCCCACGTTGGGCGCCAATTTATATATGTTACTCAGTTTTCCTTTCACTAAATAATAGAAAAATATCTCAAGATAATATACAAATAATAGTAACATATAATAAAGATACTGAGCTTGCGGCTATGCTCTAGTGGAGAAGGGGTGGATTCTAATTATGAATGAAACTACTTCATAAAATGAATGGGCGCCAGATAGTTTTAATTATTTAAATATTTCAGGGTCACCTTTCTAAAATTTCACCAAAACTACCAAAATAATATTATTAGCTAGAAACAGAAAATTTCACCAAAACTACCAAAATAATATTATTAGCTAGAAACAGAAAAGTAATCTAAAGATTTTTGATGATTTAATTTAAATACTAGATCTATATAAATTATTTACACGAAGTTGATCGAAATATATCATGAATGTTTGAGTAGTTATACAAATTATCGTTTGTCAGGGATGAAGGCCCGCTTTCACTCACAAATATATGAATACAGTTAATGTATAAATTTCCTAAAAGTCTTAACCACAACGGTAACAATACTAAATAAGTTCTATATATATGGTCCAACTCAACAATGCCATACATTCACTGGCATATCTTAAAATATAGGTGATATAACAGATGCAAAATAGCACAGTTAATTCAAATTCCAAAAGACAGAAAACATATGAAAAAAAGATTGAACTCATCCAAAACTAAGGGTGGCCTCCAAAGGACAGGTCACAATTCAACCTTCCTCCCGGCTGTCAAGGGCCTGCAGCAGGGATGATAGGAGGGTTGTTCTATTCTGTTGTGAAGGTGGTTCTATTCCAGTGGAATTCCAGGTGTGTAGAAGAATCAAACCTCAGATTATAGGTTGAAGAACTGTGTGACTCACGAAAATGTCCAGAAAATATCGTCGTTATGGATGTAAACACAAGCCCAAGATGGTGGTTGGCGTATTCCAGAATATTCTACCAGAGTGCAGCAGTTTATCCCGTACAAGACGGAAATTTCAACAAACTCCAAAAAATTACAAAATACACAGCGAAATTCAATTAGTTGACTTTCTCCAATATATCCGACACAATGGTCGATAGAAAAATATTCCAAGTATAGACGAAGGTCGTGACAGCTACACTCGAGAATTAATAATAATAATTTCTCTTCTTTTCCATATGACAAGAAACGGTGTTTCCGGATGCGTGAAATGTTGGTTGCCTAATTGATCTGAAGACGGAGGCGATATTAAATAAACTTAGCACCAAAATTAAGATTCGCTAGAAATAAACCGAACAAAATATCAACCCTTTCGCGACATCCCCGATAAAGCTCCAAATACCTCTCAACCCTGAGATACAACCTTTATAAAAATAAATAACGTAACACAGTCTCAATACACATTCTTCATCTTCGCAAAAAATTTTCTTTCAGCCGCATAAAACCTACCCTATTTTCTCTTAGGACTTTTACTTTTGGCGTTTGCACCCCAGTGGTTCTGAAAACCTCCACGAATGGTGTGAAATTAAAAAAAAAAATATATATCATAGTTCTACGAAGCTGAAGGCTCACATCTTCCAGGAGCTCGGGGGAATTTTTGTATGTTTCTCCATCAAGTCTGGACCAATTAGTTCACTAATTTAGGTTAGGACACCAGACCACATGTTAACGCTAAAACGATGTTGGAATTTTGATGCTCTCACTTCATGAGGATTTTCAATCGTCCACGTGTGGTAGTTGTAAATATTAAAGACTCCACATCGCTCAAATCGTGACTCATCTGTCCACAAAATTTTATTGAAATAGCCAGGATCTTCTCTTTTTTTTGTATCACGGTTTGGCAAAATTCAACGCGCAATTGGTAGTCTGCGGGCAGTGAAGCTTGGACTCGTTGAATGTGAAATGCATGATATTCTTCTTCGTGCAGTATCTCTTGTATAGATGTCCAGAGCATGAGCCAATTTTCTCGTACTAGTTGATGGATTACGCTGAACCTCTTCGAGCACCCTTTCTCTTCGATCCGGATCAACTGCAGGGAGTCCTTCACAACCACCTGGTTGACCAGGAATGCGGCCTGCCATTAAGGTTTTGTGAGTGTTGATAAAAACACGAAGGTCTGGATAATGTTCAGGTTGCGGCTCACCACGACGTTGAAGATATTCAAGATATAGTAGCACTGCTTCATGGCTGCTCCCTCGTGCAACTCCGTAAAAATAATGTATTTCAGCATACTGACTTAACGTGTAAGTCATGTCCTAACACTTCAAAGCAAACAAAGTCCAAATCAAAATGCGAAACAGTCACTAAACGAGCAAAAACTTCAAACGCTTGTAGCAGTAAACACAAAGTGATTACGACTGTTTTACATGATCCTCAAGAATGCATCGGGCAGAAATGAGTAAATTTAAGACTAAAACCCAGTTCCATGCTGCATGCGAAAAGGCTCCTTTTGATAAATGCCACTTTCCGAGAAAGCCGCCTTTAAAAGGTGTTCGAAAGTCGATCTGGTATCATAAAAGCCATACGACCCTCATTTACTTAGAGCTCTGTTTTGTTCCAACTATCTAGTTTTCTAGGGTTGGCTAATCTGAGATAATTATGATTTAATGCTTGCATTTGGTAAAAGGCCCAATATCCCGGAATTCATGATGAAGGATACTTCAAAGCTCCCTTGACCTTTATAAGTGGTTCTTGGAAAGCGGAAAGGAGACTTTCTTTTTGGCGCTCTTGTTCACCCGAACGGAGTGTCTATCATTTTGCCCGAATGTTTGTAATTATGGAATATCGAGACAAAAATGGTCTCAATCGATTGGGTTCGACTCTCTGATGAAGAATTCGTGGCGAAAGTTGAGTCTGTCCGGCCGGCCGTATCCTCTCTAGCGTCCAAACAGAATCAGCTAGAGTTTTTATATTTTCAGAATAGGTTAATTGTACAAATATCTCGGTCAAGTTCGTTATTGGGCCAAATCCGTCGGATGGTTCAGTAGTTATAAGCATCTGAAATTTTGTTTCCTCAATAACTACTGAAATATCCATTCGGTCGAATTGATACTTAAAATATTGTGGAGGGAGGCTGCAACAAAACAGTTCGCAAAATTTCGCAGAAATCGTCAAGCTAGAAAATTTTTAAAAAATTAAAAAAAAAATTTTTTAATCCTCACTATCTCATAAGATATTTTTCGTATTTCAATAAAAATTCGTGAATATATTGAGGTGATCGATATCTTACTTATCCTCAAATTTCATTGTCGTAGCTCTCTTCCATCTAAAGATATGATAATTTTTTTAATTTACTCAAGAGAAAAGAGAAATGACGTACGTCCCGATGATTTTCTATGAACGATGGCCATTACAGATCGATATTCGGTTGACAAATGCCAGGCTGATTAATCAGTGTCAGTTGGCGTAATATTAATCAAAATTTTAGAAGATAGAATTCAATCTCGGTAGCTGAAATAATATACGTTGTCAAAATTCAGAAAAGCACTGTCATAAGTTTTCAGGAAAAGGGAATTATAGCTTCGAACAAAACTTGGGAAAAATTATGAGTAGTTATTTTTAATTTGAGATATAGGTTTGTTCATTCATTAGGCATTCATATTTGCATCACATTGTCCCATAGTAAGGGAAAAGACTATTGTTCACGTGATCAAAGCAATCTGACCTCTCGTCAGTGCTCTCTAAATTTTTTATTATTATGGAAATATGAGAATAAAACCCCCAAACGTTTCAATATTAGCTTTTTGTAATAATTTCAGGTTAGTTAACGAAGGGAGTTAACCTAGAGAATCATAAAATGGTTAAAAATAACTTTTTAAAAACGTCTAGTTCTTTGATTTTTTCCAACTCGCTGACTTTGAAGGCTTATTCTAGCAAAAGTAGGCTGTTGAGTACCAAAAATGTATGCGCCGCGCCAATCCACTGCGATATGCGCTGGTTGAAGGATTTTTAGCGGGTCTTTTTTTGGTTGAAATATAGAATGTTTTTTAGACAAATTGCAAAACATCACAATAACAAAAAACATTCTAGACGGAGTTTTCCAAAGTTTCCCCATAAGTTCCTTTTCAATTTGCTCAACAAACTAATATTAAGATCCTTTGTGTGTAAAACATAAGTTCGACTTTGCCTTGAAGAAGTAGAAATATATCTACGAAACGTTGGCATTAGTTGGATGTAGTTTTTGACCAATTGCTTTCCTCAAAATTCCATGAAAAATCAACCTAATATGTATCTACAAGGAAATGATCTATCAGCACTCAATAATAGATTCATTTATTTTTTTAAAATGAAATCAATGAACAAAATGTCCGACGACGGTGAAGTGAGAGTCGACCACATGCCAAATTTGAAGCCGATCAACGAATTGATTATTTCATCGAGTGAAAATAATGCATCAAATTGGAAAGAATGGTGTAAAAATTTTGAAATATACTTATTAGCAACAGGATTAATGGAATCCTCGGATTGGCGACAAATTGCGGTTATGTTACACACGATTGGATCGAAAGGTAGACAAATTTTCAATTCATTCAACTTGAAAATATCAGGTACAACCTTAGATGACGTTAAAACTAAATTCGACAATTATTTCGAACCTCGAAAAAATCTCACTATGCTGCCTCATATTTTTTTCACCAGAAAACAAAAAGTGGTTGAAAGTATCGATAATTTCTTAACTGATCTGGAAAATTTGAGTATGAAATGTGAGTTGAAGGATCTACGAGAGTCTCTAGTCAGAGATATATAGTATTCATTGCTAAAATGAATTATCAATTTATGAATATACGTCAACGTCTGCTGCAAGAAGTCGATATTTCTCTCCAAAAGGCTGTCGAATTAGCCAAATCTGTTGTTATGGCCCAAAAAAATTCTGAGAAAATACAGGAGTATGTAGGCGGAACAGAGCAAGTCCTTTACGTCAATAAAAGAAATTATTCTACAGGATATCACAAATCCAGTCAACTAAAACAAAGAAGCATCAGTCAATCATCCTGGAAGTCTAAACGGAAATTTCAAGGTCGAAAACCATTTCCTAGTAACAACAATGTTTGTGGAAGATGTGGTCAACAACATAAATACAAGTGTCCAGCTGCGAATGTTAAATGCAGGTGGTTATGTACAAAACAGGGTCATTTCGCAAAATTTTGTTTTGAGAAAACGAAATTAGTCAATAAATTAGAAGTAGATGATTATTCAAGTTCGGATTCAATGTTTTCTTTTGTCGGTATGGTAAAAGTTTCGAAGGGACTAAAATACCTGTTATTGGAAAATATGATCTTGAATGTTTTTTCGATGAAAAATATGAAATTATTACATTTATAATTGTCAATATATCTTGTCAATCTGTCTTGGGTTTACCCACAGGTCAAAAAATTGGTATTTTGAAGAGAGTTTTCAATGTCATAAATAACAGCATGTACTTCAAGGTCTAAGGTGTTTACCTCCAGTTTGTCATATCAAATTACGCCCAGATGCTATTCCGCATGTCGATCCGCCTAGAAAAGTACCTTTAGCTCTACATGACAAACTAAGAGAAGAATTAAAAAGAATGGAGAGCATGGACGTCATATCTAAAGTGTCAAAACCACTCCTTGGGTCAATTCCATAGTTATAACCGTCAAAAAGTCAGGTCAGTTGAGGTTATGTTTAGATCCATGAAATCTGAACAAAAATATTATGAGAGAATATTTTCCTTTGAAAAATTTCGTTGAAGTCAGGTTAAAATTAATTAATGCATCATATTTCTCACATTTGGATGCTTTTTCCGGGTTTTGGATGATTAAGTTAGATGAAGAAAGTTCAGATTTATGCACGTTCCAAACGCCTTTTGGTAGATATAAATTCAATCGATTACCTTTTGGTTTATGCTCATCATCTGAAATATTTGTTCAAGTTATGAGTGATTTATTTGGAGATATTGAAGGTGTTCTAGTTTTTGTCGATGAATTTTTAGTTCACGGAGAAACTTTAGAAATTCATAATGAACGTCTCAAAAAAGTTCTACAGAGAGCTAGAGCAGTTAATCTTAAGTTCAATAGAGCGAAAAGCAAAATAGCAGTTAATCAAGTACGTTTGTTAGGCCATAAATTCAGTAAAGATGGTATTAAAGTCGATGATGAAAAAATTGAAGCTATCAAAAAATTGCCTTCTCCATCCAACATTAAAGAGCTTCAAAGATTTTTAGGTGTGATTAATTTTTTAGGTCCTTTCATCAATAACTTGTCACAAAGAATAGAAGTTCTTCGAAATTTATCAAAATCATACAGTCAATGGATTTGGGATGAAAACTGTGAAGAAGCATTCGTTAATTTAAAAGATATTATAACAAATTCTCCAGTATTAACCCAATACAATCCTAATCTACCTTTGATTTTGTCTGTTGATAATTCACAATCAGCTATTGGAGCAGTAATTATGCAAAATAATCGTCCTATTGCTTACAGTTCAAACACGCTGACTTCTTCTCAAAAAACTATGCACAAATTGAAAAAGAACTTTTGCCATACAATTTGGTTGTGTCAAGTTTCATCAGTATATTTTTGGTCATAAAATCACTGTACATACAGATCATAAACCCTTGGTATTTCTTTTCAAAAAAGCCCTTTCTGATGTTCCTGCTAGATTGCAACGAATGATGTTGGCCCTACAATCTTAAGAATTAGATGTCATTTATGTGCCAGGAAAACAGATGTATATTTCTGATACTTTGTCGAGGGCAGCTTTGAAGGACAATTCTATTCCTGATTATGAAGTTGATTTACCATATCATGTCAATATGATTGTTGTGAACTGGGTTACTCCCTTATTTTCATTTATTCGTCAGTTTAAATTTCGGGTTTATTATTTGTACACATGCGAAATGCTTTTCTTTTTTTTTGTGGACCGAACAGGTGTTTCGATACGCAAGGCCAAGGAAGAAGAAGTATGCTTCGAGATTTTGAGTACGCACGTACACATATACAGCTATCGACGGCTTAACCATTACAAATTTTCGAGAAATAATTTTCTTTTCGTTAATCGCTCAACGAATTGGATGTGGATTTTAGCAGTGTATGGTGAGAGCGCTCTCAAGGATTACGACACCACAAGCTGGGTAAGTCCCTAAGATAAGAGGGTATTTCGCTGTTTCGCTGTTCGAAATCTTTTTTGGTAATTATAATATATTTACGGTCCTTCGAGAAAGTCTGTTCACGACATTTTGGCCCTATCGAGCCGGTTTGTATCAGTTTCAATAATTTTAATTAATTTTCAGAAATACTGTATTCTTTTAAAGGCGGCCATTTTGAACGTTGCTGTCATTTCCCCTTTTGAAAATACACGTTCTTCATTTCAATTATAGCGCATGAATTGTCATCCAAGAGAAAGCGTGCGCAATTTTATTTGTATATTCGGTCTTTCAGATCATATATCTCTGTCTCATTTGGGTCTCGTTAATCAAGGAATCATCGGCTCTTCACTCGTCAACCATAATTGACATTCGCCTGCTTTGTTTACGTTATTGAAAATAATAAACAATACCCATCTAATTCGATTACTGATTTAAACAGTGTTTCATCTTAAATTAGGATAATCATTTCACTTCAATTACTATTCACTTTCTATTCTATGCGTATTTTGTGAAGATTTTCATTATATTAGTAATTGTGGAACTCATATTCACATTTAGAAATCTCAACGTTCTTCATTTGTTCTTCAATACTGTTTGTATTAACTAATTACACATTTTCATCGATTAGTGATTCATTGATTTGTATAGTTGCTGGTTCTAATGTCGGAAATAAGAAAATTAGTTCTGAAACGAAAAACACCTTTTAATCGATTGAAAGAAATTTATGAGTATGGTGTTGGTTCTTCGAATGATCAATTTTATGAACAGAATTTTTTTGCTAGGACAGAATTTGTGGAGACAATATATGAGGAATTTCAAGAATTTCACAATCTTATAATTTCTTTACTTGAAGACGATGCAAGGTTTGATGAGGAAGATGGGATAAGAATTCTGGCAGATCAATATGTGTACGGAATTAGAAGTAAAAAATTGGAGTTATCTTCTATTGCCTTGAAATCCAATAGCAACAACCTCAATGACATATCAAATTCGGGCAATGGCTTGAAAGCAAACTTGCCCAAAATTAATTTACCTATTTTTGAGGGTAACCTAAAATTGTGGCCTTCATTTTTCGATTTGTTTAATAGCATCATTCATAATAATTCAAGTTTGAGCAGGATTGAAAAATTCCATTATTTGTTAACATCTTTGAGAAACGAACCTTTCAATTTACTAAACGCTATTCCAATGGTTGAGGACAATTATGAAATAGCGTATGATGCACTCACTAGTAGATATCAGAATAGACGTTTTTAGCTACAACCTATTTCAATGAAATTTATATGGCCCAACTTTTACAGAAACCTTCTTCTAAGGAGTTGAGGCATTTATTAGACATATTTTCGGAAAATCTTGCTGCACTCAATGTTTTGAACTTCGATACTGATTCATGGGATTTCGTAATGTTCAATATTTTGTTACAAAATTAGACGCTAAAACTAGAACAGAATTTGAGCTTGAGCATAGCACAATGGATATGCCTACATATAAAACTCTCACAACATTTCTTACTAATCATTGTAAGGCTTTGGAATCTGTGCAATGCATGATACCATCGACATCATCATTTATTTCGAAACATAAAGGTACAACCCCTCAGGTTACCACTTCGGATAGAAATACAGGTCCTCTCTTCAAGAAGTCTTCAACAACTTCAGCCTATTTAACGTCTTCTGTCGATCAACAAAATGTATAGTTTGCTCAGCTTCACACGCTTTACATAGGTGCCACATCTTTCTGGCCAAAACTCCATCTGACAGATTTGCTTTTGTGAAACGTAATAAACTTTGTGTTAATTGCTTGCGTGGGTCACATCATGTAGGAAATTGTCCATCATCAGTTACTTGTAAAATATGTGGGTATCAGCATCATACAACTCTACATTTAAATATTCGTAAACCTGATGCATCTAAGAAAACTGATTTCGTGGCAACCACTTCGGGTTCAACAGGGACAGTTGAAGATGATTTGTCAAAAACAATGGCCCTGAATACAGCGAACGCACCATTTCCTAACTCTGGTCCCAAAGACACCGTCGCACTGCAATGCAGCACTTCAGATTTCGCTATGATGCAATCAACTGTCCTGCTCTCAACTGCCGAAGTTGATATTAGGGATGGTAGAGGGAACTTCCAGAAGGTCCGCGTTCTTCTTGATACCGCTAGCATGGCAAATTTTATAAGCGAACGTTGTTTTAATCGTTTGGGGTTGAAAAGACGTCGTTGTTCCCTTCCTATAGAAGGACTGAATAATCAAACTTCTTGGTCAACTAAAGGTATCACTCAATGTTTAATAAAACCATGCGGTAAAGATGGTCCCACTTTCTCATTTGAATCTATTATTCTCACAGAACTCTGTTCAAATCAGCCAAAAATACAGTTTAATACCCATGATTGGTCTCACATAAAAGATCTAACACTGGCGGACAGAAGATTTTCGACACCTGGCCCAATAGATATGCTAATTGGAGCTGAGTTGGTGCCTTTTATATTGAGTTCTGGGCGTATCTTTGGCAGACAAGGTACTCCAGCAGCGCTTGAAACAGTTTTTGGATGGGTTTTACAAGGAAAGATTGAATGTTCACCAGTTAACACTTCGCTTCTGAATTGTCACGTGGCCCTTGAACCTCAGGTCGATTTTACACTTCAAAAATTTTGGGAGTTAGATCAGGTTACTAAAACTAGTCCAATACTATCTCTTGATGATCAAAAATGTGAGAATATATATAAAAACTCGGTTCATCGAGAAATTTCCGGAAGATTCGTTGTTTCCCTTCCGTTCAAGCATACAAACCCTGACTTTGGAGATTCATATTCACAGGCCCTCCGACGATTTATTTCCTTAGAGACTCGGCTCAATAAAAACCTTCAGTTATATACAGCATATTCTGAATTTATGAAAGAATACATCCAACTCCAATATATTTCTGAGGTTAGCATTTCTGATTACAAGTCTTTAACAGCCTTTTATTTGCCTCATCATTGCGTTATGAAACCAGATAGTACATCTACTAAGCTTCGAGTAGTGTTTGATGCAAGTGCCAAGAGTTCGAGGGGTATAAGCTTGAATGATACACTTTTCTCAGGTCCAAAGCTTCATCAGGACTTGTTTGTAATTTTATTAAAATTTCGCATTCATAAAGTAGCCTTCATTTGTGATATCAAACAAATGTACTGTCAGATACTTATACAACCTGAACAAAGAAGATTTCAGAGATTTCTCTGGCGTTTCTCCAGAAATGAGGAAATAAAAGAGTACACTCTTAATAGAGTTACGTTTGGGGTTTCTTCTGCACCATATTTGGCCTTAAGGACCCTTAAGGAGCTGGCATATTTGGAACAAAAATCGTATCCTGCTGCTGCTAAGCTGATACAAGAATCGATCTATGTCGATGATTTCTGCGCAGGCGCCTCATCAATTGAGGAAGCCCTTCATTTACAAACAGAGTTGTTTGCTCTACTCAAACGAGGAGGTTTTGAGTTGCGAAAATGGGCAAGCAACCATCCTTCGATTCTTGCAGCTGTTCCAACGACAAACACACAAATGCCACTCAGTTTTGACACAGACGGTCCCAAATTCATAAAAGTTTTAGGTCTCCAGTGGGATCCCACTTTAGATATTTTCTCTTACTCCTTCTCTGAAACTAATTCTGCAAATACTAAGCGAGGGATCCTTTAACAAATCGCAAGGATTTTTGACCCTTTAGGCTTTTTATCACCTGTTATCTTTCTTGCAAAACATCTTATGCAAAGATTATGGCTTTCAAAATGTGATTGGGATAGCCCAGTCACTGGAGACATTTGGATGCTTGGAGTCGCTTCAAATCAGAGCTTCCTGAATTATCCAGAATAGAGTTGCCTAGATGTCTGATTTCTGAGAACGTATCTCGCTTGGAGATGCATGGTTTTTGTGACGCTAGTACAACGGGTTATGGCTGCGTAATATATTTCAGATTTATTGCAAATTCTGGAAGAATTAGGATTATACTTGCCTCTGCGAAATCGAGAGTGGCGCCCCTTCGTGTTGTTTCTTTGCCACGATTGGAACTTTGCGCTGCACATCTTCTGTCAGATTTAATATCTTCCGTAAAAGAAGCCTATTCAGAGCTTCTCTCTTTCGATGCTATATATGCGTGGTCCGACTCGCAGGTGACACTTGCTTGGCTAGCATCTTCTCCACATAGATGGAAGACCTTCATCGCCAACAGGGTGTCGTATATACAGGATATCATTCCCACGTCCTCATGGAAATATGTCCCTACTGAACTTAATTCTGCTGACTCTGTAAGTAGAGGAATGTTTCCTTCTCAACTATTAGACAGTGTTTCGTGGTGGCAAGGACCGAGTTTTCTTCAAAGTACTGAAGAAAGTTGGCCTGAGCAGCCTCATCTGATTCAGAACAGTGACGTCTCACAAGAAGAAAGACCTCAAACTGTTTTGCATGTTTCAGTCATGACTTCTCCTATAACAAGTTTACTCACGGGATTCTCATCTCTAAGAAAAATTCAACATATTCTCTGTTATATTCTACGTTTTATTGCAATGAAAACTAAATCCAAAATTTATACTTCAGTTATTTTGACAAAGGAGGAAGAATATTATGCCTTCCAGGTGTTGGTCAAACATGTTCAAAACGAATGTTTTACGGACATTTTCACAGCTTGTCGAGGGAATGCTTGTCTGCCTAAACCTGTCAGAAAGCTCGCTCCCTTTATTGATGAAGCAGGATTGATTAGGGTGGGTGGTCGTCTCAGAAAGTCAACCCTCTCCTTTGAGGTTAAGCACCCTATTTTGCTGCCAAAACGTCACAGGTTCACAGACCTTGTGATTCAACAAACTCACGATGAAAACTTACATCCGGGGCTAAAAACTCTACATAACATTCTGGTACAAACTTTCTGGATACTCTCTCCACGAAGTGCAATTTATCGCTGCTTATCTAGGTGTGTTCGTTGCTTTCGTACTAAACCGCAACTACATGTACCTTTTATGGCCGATTTACCGTCTTTTAGAATTTCACAAGTGAAGGCATTCTCTCACGTTTCGTTGGACTATGCTGGCCCCTTCAATATACGCCTAGGAAAACATAGAGGTACAAAAACCTTCAAGGCATATATTTGTGTTTTTGTATGCTGCGCTACAAAAGCAATACATTTAGAGTTGTCCTCAGATTTATCTACTGATACCTTTGTAGCAAGCTTTCGCCGTTTTATTGCTCGGAGAGGCAGAGTATCTGATGTATATTCGGATCAAGGTACGAATTTTAAGGGCGCTCATAATCAGCTTGTACTGTTTGCACAAACTGCCGCCAGAAAACTGTCCATCAATTGGCATTTTAATCCCCCTGCAGCGCCACATTTCAATGGCCTGAGCGAGGCCGGAGTTAAATCAGTCAAGACTCATCTTCGCCGAGTTGTAGGTGAGCAAATCATGACGTATGAGGAGTTCTATACCTTGCTCACACAGATTGAGGCACTTTTAAATTCTCGGCCCCTTTCTGCGATTATCGACGATCCTAACGATCTTACCCCTTTGACTCCAGGTCATTTCCTGACCATGGAGACACTCAATAGTTTTCCGGAACCAGATTTGTCAAATATTTCGTTAAATCGGTTGTCGCGATGGCAAATGGTGCAGAGAATGAATTCCGATTTTTGGAAACGGTGGAAGGAAGAGTATTTGCACACGTTACAGCAGCGTTCAAAATGGTTGAAGTCTTCGCCCAATATCAAATTGGGTATGTTAGTTGTAATTAAACATGAGTCTAGACCTCCCTTAGAATGGTCTCTCGGCCGAGTTATCAAGTTGCACCCTGGTGAAGACGGGGTAGTCCGGGTAGTTACTCTAAAAACTCAAAATGGGACATATCAGCGTCCTGTAATAAAATTGTGCCCTTTACCCGGCCAATTTTCATAATGTATTCACTTCATTTTCTTTATTTTTAATATTTCAAATCATGAAGCTTCAATTTCATTTTCATGAAGTTTCAATATTAATTTTTTTATTATTTTTGTTCCTATTTCATAATTAGGAAAAACTAACAAGTTTTTGGTGGGTGGAAAATGTTGTGAACTGGGTTACTCCCTTATTTTCATTTATTCGTCAGTTTAAATTTCGGGTTTATTATTTGTACACATGCGAAATGCTTTTCTTTTTTTTTGTGGACCGAACAGGTGTTTCGATACGCAAGGCCAAGGAAGAAGAAGTATGCTTCGAGATTTTGAGTACGCACGTACACATATACAGCTATCGACGGCTTAACCATTACAAATTTTCGAGAAATAATTTTCTTTTCGTTAATCGCTCAACGAATTGGATGTGGATTTTAGCAGTGTATGGTGAGAGCGCTCTCAAGGATTACGACACCACAAGCTGGGTAAGTCCATAAGATAAGAGGGTATTTCGCTGTTTCGCTGTTCGAAATCTTTTTTGGTAATTATAATATATTTACGGTCCTTCGAGAAAGTCTGTTCACGACAATGATATTTTCTACTTTCGCAATAACAGAGAAATATCATGAAAAAATGTGTGAAAATACTAAATTAGATGAAACTTTGAAGATCCTGAAAAAATATTATTATGAAGGTTGGCCAAATTCCAAAGAGAAAACACATGCTCTTGCAAAACCGTTTTGGAATTTTCAAAATGAAATTCATGAAATAAAAAATTTGCTTTTCTATGGTAATAAATTGATTGTACCAGTAAAAATGCAACATGAAATTCTTCAGAAGATACATGAAGGTTGTCACGAACTTTCCGAATAGCCCTTCGCAATCATTAAAACAAATTAATAAATAAGGTGTTCTAAATACGCTTCTTAAGTTGAAAGTTTAAGTGACAAAAAAAACAAAAAAAGGAATGCCCTTCAGTTGGAGAGTCAGGGGTGGAATTGCACAATATATGAATATGTATTGATATTTCATTTAAGGGCGCCACATGGTTATTTTAAGTAGTCCTTTTCCTTCAGTGATCTATTTGATTACAGGATGTTGGGCAGGCTAATTGTAATTGTTTGATTGTAAAAATCCGACAAAGTCGTATTGTTTCGTACTCCAGGTAAGGTAAAATGAAAGGTACGAGCACAAATCAATATTTGAAACAAAACTTTTCCAAACTTTATCTCCGTATACAACGTTCAATATCTTCGCTGAATCCAAAACAGATCCTTATTTGGCTCTTTTACATTATAGGTCCACTCCAAAATCAAATTTACCGTCACCCGCTCAACTACTCATGTCACGAAATTTGAGAAATAATATACCAATTCTAACGAAAAAATTAAAACCTAAGGTAGACAGATTCGAAACATATAAAAATAAATTTCAAGAATCTCAAGAATGTCAAAAACACTATTATGACAAAAAAAAAGTCATTACCACTTCTTCACCCAAATGATCATGCGTATTTTAAGAAAAATAATAAATCTGACTGGTCTCCAGCTATAGGCAAAAAAAGACTGAAATGTCAACGGTCATATATAATTGAAGATGCGAATGGAGTAAAATACCGTAGAAATAGAATACACATAAGATTCAGATCAAATGATTTATTTCATAAATCACATTACAAGATTGTGAAAAAGAAATACGTCATATAAAGAAAAAAGAAATATGCAATACAATAATTAAAGCTCCAACTGCAGTGGTGATAACTATTTATCCAATTTCACCAGAACTACATCCAAAGTACTCTGACAAGGAGTATGGCTCCAGATCCAGTAATAATTTCTTGACCTGATTTTTAAATAGGCTTTCTGTATTTATTGCTTTTATTATTGGGGGCAACTTGTTAAAAGCTGATATTCCCGAATATTAGTATCCTTTCTCAAATTTAGTCAACCGATGTCTTGGGTAATTGTAATTTGAATTCCTTTCGCTTCGTGATTTTAGGTGAGAAATCGAATTCTTGTCCTTGAAGAAAAATATAAGTAATTCACATAAGTTGAGACCTGTCAAAGTTAGGATTCTGTTCTCTCGGAAGCGATTTCTGCAGGATTCTAAGCGTTTCAGATTTGAAATGGTTCGAAGAGTGCGTTTTTGCCTTCCCTCTATTTCCCCAGAAAATTATTCCAAATCTTAGTGTTGACTGAAAACTCGAGAATTACACAGTTTTTGAAGTGTTCTAGTCAGAGTAAGGTTTCAGTACTCGCAAAGAATAAAAACCGAGTTAAATCTCCCCCTCAGACCCTCAATATGCAGATTCCACTGAACGTTCTGGTTTATTGTTAAGCCTAAAAATCTAGTTGACGAAACTGTCTTTATAATTTCTTTTGCAATCTGAATTTCTTTGGGTGAATTTCTGTAGGATGTATTGGTTTCGAAAAAAATTGCACTAGTTTTTGCTGCGTTTAAAATGAGGTAATTATTTTTGAAGCAGTCAATAAGGCGGTCGCTACACGTTTGAAGTGTTCTTGTAAGAAGTTCCTGTTTCTTCTTTCGAATCAGTGACGAATTAAAGTCGTCAGCTAAGTTCACCAAACTGCATTTCAAGTCTTACGCAACCTTCTCTGCATCTTTTACGAAGACCAAGAATAAGAGTGGGTCGACAATACCCCCCTGACCTATTTCCACTTCGAGTAAGTGGACCAGCTCCGAAAAGTAATCTACACCTTCATATTCGACTACTACTTTATGTGCTCGATCTTTTAAGTATGATTCGAACCACTCAAGTGCGCTCCCCCTAATTCCCAGAATCTCTCTCGTGGAGCACCGACTCAAAGGCCTTCGTTAGGTTAAAAAATACACCCAGTATATACTCCCTATTTTCAAAGCCATATATTATTTCATTTATGTAGCTGTTTCTTGCGGTGTTCGTTGAACGATGTCTTATGTAGCTATGTTGACAATTGTTGAACATGCTATTAGACAGACAAAAACTTCTGACTCTATCCACCATCGCAGTCTCGAATACCTTAGAGAAACTTGTGAGTATGTTTATTGGTCTATAATTTCCTAATTTTGTTGGGTCTTCCTTTTTGAATATCGGTTTAATCAAAGCTACTTTCAAACTATCTGGGAATCTTCCATAAATGAGTGAGTTATTCACGATGAATCCTGAAGGCTCGCTGATTTCTTGTGCGCATGATTTCAGTATAGTTACTGGAACCTCATCCACCCCACTGGTCCATTTGTTCTTTAATGTTCGAATTATATCGTGAATTTCGATCCCCAGTAGCGGACTCAAAAAGATTGACTTGGAATTTCTCTTAATTTTGGAACATGAGTTGACACTATTCGCCGTGGGTTGCTGGTTAGGGCTCATCACTGGTGTTGAGAAAAGTTCACTGACTTTTTTTGCAATTTCCGTAGGATGCCCATTTATTTCAACATTTGCAGACTTCTTCTGGCCTTTGATATCCCTGACTACATTGCAAACTACTTTGCTCTTGTTTTCTGCTTTGTGAATTTTATCACAGTAAATACGCTTCCTGTTTTCGATAAGTAGCTGATTGTAAAATGTTTGCGACGTTATATTACTTCGTATAACTACTATTTACGGTTTTTAGTGTGTAAAGAATGTCGAGTTTCCCCTTTTGCTTTTTTATTTCTTCTGATTTATAATAAACTTATGTTTTTCTTGGCCTGCAAATTTTTTTACGGAAACATTGGTTGAAAATTGGTATAAAAATATTCATGAAAATCTGAAATTGTCTCTGAACGTCTCAAGCCGGACAGGAATATACCTCCGCCCAACTATATTCCCTCAGTGTATCCACAAATTTGATTATATTTTCTTGACTGAAATCTCTACTTTTTATCGGAATTGGTTTCTTATTCTTGGAATAGAAATACAGCTGCTCTCCTAGATGATCAGAGAGTTGGGGATTTAGAATTTGCGCTTCAAAATTAGGTGAGTTGGTAAAAATATTGTCAATACATGTTTCAGAATGTGATGTAACTCTTGTAGGCTCGAATATAGATTGTTCTAAGCTGAATGAATTTAAGTGACAAAAATTGGACTGATTCTCTACTACTAATCAATAGATCAATATTAAAATCACCTGTCAGAAAAATAGTGCATTTTTCCTGGATAAGCATGTTCAATATGGTTTCCATAATTCCCAGAAAAGTTGTGAAGTCTGAGCCGGGAACTCTATAAGCACATATCACTAGAAACTTCTCACCTTCAACATAAAATTGAGTTGCTGACACCTCTAGAACAAAGGGCACCGATTTATACACTATATCGTCTCTTCCACTGGCTTTCACATCATTCCTACAGTAAATCGCGGTTCCACCGTGTAAACCTTCGTCCCTGCAGAAAGATGACATCAGTTTATAGTTTTTCACTGCATGTAATATGAGGCCATGTTGGATTTTACTTATTCTTGCCTTTTGCTTTCTACATTAGACCATGAGACGAAGAATTTATTTGAAAATAAGAGAAGATCCTCTTTACCACCGAAATGCGAAAAATCTTACAACATCAAAGAACACATTCTAATTGTTAATTTATCATCTCAAGCGGAGCGCAAAGTGAGTTAGAGAGTTGGAACCAATAAAACTCTATTGTAATAAGCTACATTGTTTTCCAAATGTGCGAAATTTTTTGGTGTCTTCAACCGTTTGATCGCTATCTCAGGGTGAAAGAAAAGGGGCTTTGGGTTATTGGGAAATATTTGATTTCTGCTTGTCCAGAGAACGATTATGTTCGAATTGCAAATTCAGGCATAATACTTTGCTTCATTATGCTCAACAATTGGATAGTTCAAAGAGATACCAGAGGGATCCCAAAACGTCCGAGGATGTAGTTTGTCAGCAGGAGATTGCTCCTGTAGTCAGTGTCTCCAGTTACTGTTCAATAAAAAAGGGTCATTCGATGGTTTTGCTGTCCACCATGTTGGTTCAAATGTTGAATATAAATGGGAATTTCAAGACGGTCAGATTTTTGCTAGACTGTGGAGGTCACACGAGTTTGCTTACGCATTCTTGCGCAGCAGCAGTTGGATTTGAAATAAAACCCTGTTTGACAGTCGTATATGGTCTGCAATCTTGATGGACCCCATTACATTATTCCACACCATGGAATATTTAACCCAGACATCGGGTCCATCCCACTGAGATGGGTGTTCGACGTAAGCGTTGAGACAAGTTCGACATGTTGGGCCGAAACTGCAGTCGGATGTTTTCGCGACCTTTCTTAATTTTCGTTTGAAATTGCATTCACAGCGGATATAAAGCAGATGTATTTATAAATCGGAATACATTCAGAAGATAGAAAATACGAACAATTTTTATGGCGCCCCTCAGAAAAGGATCCAATACAAGTTTTTCAGTGAAATATTTGGAAATAAAAGTTCCCCGTTTTTGTCTCTTAGAACGCTCTAGAAATTGGTGGAGAATTAGGGTTCTTATTTCCCATTGGCTGTTGTCCTGGATCAGGAGTTTTACATGGATGATTTAGTGTCTAGTAGTGATGATTTTCGCGAAGTCCTGAAACTCTATAAAAAATTAATTAATTTGCTCAAGCCGGGTGGTTTCATCTAACGGAAGGGACGGCAAGTAGCCAATCGTTGCTACAAGAAATAGAACCAGAACAACTTTTCCCAAACATGGTAAATTTTGGACTTCAGTGGGCACCTCAAGTAGACGAGTTTCATTTTCAAATTATACCAGAGATGCGTGTCTCTCGTATTCAGGAGTTAGTGACCGCAGAGAATTGGTTTTCACGTTCCCGGAAAATTGAATATAAGTGATGGATTGTGAACATTCTTTACACCTTCTGATAGAAAGATGTTCCTCTTGGGTTTAGTTGATTAATGCAACTATATATGTTTTGCGTTTTGTCGCTGAAAGTAGATTGGTGAAAATTATTCAAGCATTTCATTTTTCTTCAGAAATAACGTGTTTGAAATGTGGAAAATCAGTTTCATCGAACCTTCGATTTTTGTGTCCTATCTTAGATAGGGACGGTTTGTTGCGAGTTGGTGGACGTTTAACTCAGTTGGATTTGACTTACGCCCAACAGCATCCTATGATCCTCACAAAGAACGATCGCATGGTGCAATTATTAATAAATAAGTGTCACAAGGAAAATTTACAAACAGGGCCAGCTTATGTTTTACTACTTTTGCGACAGAAATATTGGATAATTGGAGCTAGTAATGTCATTCGTTTTCGAGTAAATCCTAGAAGCATTTTTCCGAAGATGGCCGATTTGCTCTCTTTTGGGTTAAATGAATTTGAGCCGTTTCTACATTGTGGTATAGATTATGCGTAACGTTAGGCAGATAAAGAGGAATTAGAAGGCATAAAGCTTATTTGTGTTTATTTGTTTGCCTTTGTACTAAAGCTTTACATTTGGAATTGGCTACTGATTTGTCTCCCGAAAATTTCACCGAAATAAAAAAGGATCCTCAGTCGTCGTGGCACATGTTCAGTTGTTTATTCAGATTGTGGGACATATCATTGGAGCAAGGAATAGGCACAACGATATTTTTGAAATTGTCAATTCTAGAGAGTATAGGAGTATATTTTGAGAGTTTCTGGTAAATGAGAAAATTGTTTGAAACTTTCTACCTCCCGCTTGTCCTCGTTTGGCGTTTGGGAGTCTTAGATAATATCGGTTAAGGCTCATTTGAGAAGGGTTGTTGGAGATCAGCTATTGACTTATGAGGAGTTCAATACTCTTCTGCTCCAAATTGAGGCTTTGCTTAACTCTCGGCCATTGTCATGGTTGAGTACGTATCCGTCGGATTCCCTTCCTTTTGACCTCTGCGCATTTTTTGACCTTAACTCCCTCGAAACAGCTTCCTGCTGTTGAACTTTCCGAATCCCGCCAAAGTCTCAATCATAGGAAATAACTGTTGGACCAGATTTCAGTCGTTTAGGAGTTGGTGGCGAGTTGAGTATTTTCATCAGGTACAAGTACGACAAAAATGGTATACAGCAAATGATCCTGTTCGTGTTGGAACTCAGGTAATTTTAAGGGTAGACAATGTACCTCCTCTTCAATGGCTTATTGGTATAATTGACGATGTTTTTCCTGGTTCGCATGGTGTCGTAGGAATGGTCAATGTCCGAACTAGGAATTGGATATCATATTAATTATATTCAAATTTGTTGTTGAACATTCTAAAAAGAAAGAAAGGTTGAAACCGGTAATATAATAGTAGGATATATATATTATACGTAAACCTCGCACATTTCAGAAGTCTTACGAATTCATAATAGTTGGATGTAACTTAATATTGAATCTTTTTAATGAAATGTAGGAACTTGAAAAAAACATTGTCTCTTGTTATGTTCGACTCCGTTGGCAGGTCAGAAGTAACACGGCGTGGGTCGAAAGTAGCAAGACAAAATGGTTTTCTAATTTATTTAATGAAAAATATTAAATGTAAAAATATTTTCTAGGAACTGCATTGAGAGCAAAAGGTTAACATATTTAACAAAAAAAATCAACATTATTTCTTTTGAATCATTTTTTTAAGTATCTAATGAGATCTTTCAATTAGAGGTCATAGGACTATGAAATTTCAGTCTCTTAGTCAGACTCACAATAATGGCACATATAAGCATTGTACCCATTGCTGGTCGAGTATTGCCAAAACTTTCTGAGCAAAAGAGACAGATGCAATCCTCGGCCTTCTCTGTTATCTTTGCTTCTTTCTGTTTTCCTTTCCTCTCGTTTTTTCTGGCTCTCTTCATTATCATGTGGTAAAACTTTCTTCTTGGCGCTATTTCTTTGTTGGTATTCTTCTTCGATTACATTCTTTTCGAGTGTGTCGGTTAAATTTGCTGACTTCTGTCCTTTATTCAATAGTGACCTCAGCCCTCCTTGTGGTAAAGGTATGATATCTTTATCGAATTTTAAATGACTGAGATATGATGGTGGCTGTGATCCGTTGACTCAGATCATTGATCAGAAATTACGCTAGTTAGCAGAGAATCATCGTCAGCGGAGATTGATAGAAGTTGAGTGATCATTGACTGTGATTCGTTACCCATACGCTAATCGCTGGATGCTGGAAGATTAGGAAGCTCTAATTTTTTCACCATCTTCCGAATGCTCTTTTGTAGCTATTCGATGCACCTCTATGTCAGTAGTTCCTAGTGTGGTAGTTCTTATGCGTTGTCCCATATTGAAATGAATAATATCATAAATAATTTGGGATTAGAAATCAACAAAAGGGGACAAAAGTAACATGTTACTTGTGCACCCATGCATAGATATATGTTACTATAACTCATTTTCGTTAAAATGTCAAATATAACCCTGAAACGAAACGTGATAGACAAAAACGGATTCAAATACTCAACGATCAATTTTATCAAGAAACTATACGCAAATATTCATTGATAACATCCTTTTAACTATATGTAAGCACAAAATAAGTCAATGTCAAAAAACTTACTTTTGACCAATAAATTTAGCGTCCTGTCACATAACCAAACAGCGCTTGGCGCGTACAGCAACTGTTTACAGGGGTGTCGGGGAGTACCTGAGTAGTAGCGACGCGATGTTTTGGTGTTAGATTTATCTAGAAGTCGTTTGTTACTTTCGACCTGCCGTTACTTTTCAACCCGGTCTCCCCTAGTTATAAAGTATAAAAAAAATTGTTTTTTAATATTTTCTAATGTGCCGATTTTTTGGAAATTCTGCAGGCCAATTTTTTTCAACCTAATTCAAATATCTTTTAAGTTACAACTTGATCCGATTGATATATAGGATTCATAAAGGAAACCAAGTTCCAGATGCTTATATCTCCTGAACCATTGGACGGAGTTAACCCGATAACGAACTTGGGATATTTGGACAGTTAACCTATTCTAAAAATAGGAAAACTTTAGCTTTTCTCTTTTGAAAGATAGAGGATATACTATCGGCCAGAAGGTCATGCTCAAATTTGACCCTGTATCCTTCATCAGAAAGTCAAACCCTATCGATTGAGACAATTTTCGGTTAGATATTCGAAAATCACAGATATTTGAGCAAAACGATAGCACGCTGTTCTACTAGAACAAGCTCGCAAAAAATTCATACGGTTTGATGTAATAGTAAGAATCAACAGTATTAGTTTCAATAAAATAGTTTTCTCTCTCAGGTTGTGATGCCATTAAGATATGGATGATTATAAGACGAGGAAATGGAGCTCCTACATTGAAAGACATTTTTCTTATTGCTAGGAGACTACCAAGGATCAGAAATTTGATACTGAAATATAATCCTACATCTTCTGGTAAGTAGCCACAAATTATGACAGACGAATATTATGCATTATAAGAAGTTTAAACAATTTTTTTTTCAAGTTGTTACTTTCAGATGTCCTGTACGATTACGACTTGAGGGCATTCAGGAAATGGGAAAACAGATTAACTTCTTACGATTATTACAAATTGGTAAGGGATAATGAAAAAGATCTCATGCACGTTGCAGAAAGAATGCAAGTTCGAGTACCGTCTCTGATGACTAAAGTATATAGCAGCAAAAATTATAAAGTAAGATTCCAGACCTTCTTTACTCTGAAATTCCATACTATCAATAATTTAACTATATATATATAGAGACAACAGCGTTTGACTCAAATACAAGTAACCGCTATATATATATATATATTTTTTGTTTCAAATTTCTTGAGTGTATAGCACTTATTTTACTAATAATGGTAATTGTTAAATTATTATTTTATTTATTTTATTTTTCCAACATATGTTTCGGTGTATCTACGCCTTTTTCAAGGAATGTAATACAATCGACAATTTTCTGTAAATTACACAATAATAAATACACAAATATATCAACAAACAACACAAAGCTTTTACGTACTTCATCCAAATCGTCCGTCAACATATTAATTTCTTCTATAAATAAAATTTTAAAAAATCTTCAAATATTAAATATTTTCGTCAGCCATGAATGAAATAATGTGACGATGATGCGCTGTCACGATTTTGTTTTTCCAACTTCTTATTCCAATTTAATGCTGCGACATCTGTACGAATTAATCAACAAGTGATAATCTCAAATCTGTGTTTGAATTGCTTCTTTTTAATCTAGATGGAGTTGGTAGTAGAAGATTGAAAATTTGTATATCCTTATTTATGTTATTAGATTGAAATAAATTTGGGCCAAGTTTTTGATGTCTGTTTTATCGTTCATAGCTTCTTTTTCTTTTTTAATGTGTATCATTTCTAGTATGTTTCTAGTTTTGTTGTTTTTTTCTTTTTCCAGTATATAAAAGTTCTCAAAATCCATTTTATGTTTGTTCATGCTTTTTTAGTGCGGTCATATTTTTGCAAAATTTGTGCCCATTCATTCTTTCCTTTATATATTGTGTTGTCTGTCCTATATATACTTATGGGCAATCCATACAATTTATTCGGTAGACACAATTCGAGATTTTATTATTTTGGATTTTTGATTTTGATTTTGTGTGCTTCATTGACGCATTTACTGCTTCTGATAAGCCCTGCATATATGGTAAGGATACATATTTTTGGGTTTCGATATCGGTTCTTCTAGTTTTTCGTTATTATATATGTATTATAATTAGAAGAACAAGATAGAAGAAATGAAGAAATTTTCAAGAAAATTCGAACTAAACAGAGACATAAAATCCTAAGACTGAATAACACAATTGCAATCAAACAAACAGAAAAAAACTGGGTTGTGAACATCTCTGACGTAAACATTCCTGAAGAAGTTGAAGAAATTCTTAACTGGGACCAAAATACTGCATACCAATAGAAAAACAGAAGCTTCCCATACACCTTACCATTGCAAATATAGAAACGGTGATCGATAGGTTTGATGAAGATACTCAAGCAGAAATACGAAATAAAGTAGTGAATAATATTACCAATTTCAAAAAAAGGTCTACAAAACTTGATAAAAAACAATTACAAATATATTTAGAAAATCAAAAAAACGAACTCATTCCTTCGACAGAACCCTCCAATAACAGTGCTTAAGCCAGATAAATAGAATAAAACGGTAGTGATGAACACAGATGACTAAAATAAAAAAATTTATGATCTCCTTAATGATGAAACTACTTACAAAAAAACTCAAACAAGACCCAACAAACATAATTCAGAATAAAAATAATGATCTAATAAAATCATGGGAAAGAAAACTTTTATTACCTAAAAAATTATGTAATGACTTGAAAATTTATAATGCAAATCCACCCCAAATTTACGGACTTCCAAAATTACATAAGCAGGATATACCATTAAGACCAATCATCAGCTGTGTGCAAAGTTTATAAGTTTATAAGTTATCAAAATACATCGCAAATTGTTTATTACCAATACTTGGAAAAAATAAATATTACGTGAAAGATTCATGGAATTTTAAGGATTTTATAGGTGAAATATCACTAAAAGCAGATGACTGGATGTCATCAGTCTGTACACAAATTTACCGTTAGACATAGCAAAGGACATTATTATTAAAAAATGGAGCGAAATAAAGGAATATACTGACCTACCACGAGATGAATTTCTGAAAGCGATCGATCTATGTTTTTCTAGTTCATATTTCCAATTCAAAAATGAATTTTATTGTCAAATTAATGGATGTGGCATGCGGGTTCCAATTTCTGCAGTAATAGCTCTACTAGTAATGGAGGATCGGGAAGAAACAGTCATAAAGAAATTAAAGTACAGAATACCATTTTTCAAACGTTTTGTTGATGACTGTCTTACAGCAGCACCTGAAAATGAAATAGAGGATATTATAAATGAACTCAATAGCTACCATCCTAATTTGAAATTCAGTTAGAAATTGAGTTAGAAAAACAAAATAAAATCAATTTCTTAGATCTGACACTTATACGAACAAACACAAAAGTGAAGACAATTTGGTACACAAAACCAACCTGGAGTGGACGATATTTGAACTATGAAGCCGCAGTTCCAATGGTTCATAAAAAAAGTGTCGTATCAGGAACCACTGATAGAGCTCTAAAACTCACTAATCCAGAGTTCACACAACAAACAATAAAAAATGCAAAAGAAATACTAGTCATTAATAAATATCCTCTAAAACTAATAGACAAGATCTTCAAAAACAAAATCTTAAGCCTTTATGATACAGAACAACGCAAAACTAGAAGAACCGATATCGAAACCCAAAAATATGTGTCCTCACCATATATACAGGGCTTATCAGAAGCACTAAATGCATCAATGATGCATTATGGAATAAACGTAGCACATAAAAACACAAATAATTTGAAATTCATAAACACAAAATTAAAATCAAAAATCCAAAATAATAAAATCTCGAATTGTGTCTACCGAATAAATTGTATGGATTGCCCAAAAGTATATATAGGACAGACAACACAATATATAAAGGAAAGAATAAATGGGCACAAATTTTGCAAAAATATGACCGCACTAAAAAAGCATGAACAAACAGTAAAATATAAAATGGATTTTGAGAACTTTTCTATCCTGGAAAAAGAAAAAAACAACAAAACTAGAAACATACTAGAAATGATCCACATTAAAAAAGAAAAAGAAGCTATGAACGATAAAACAGATATCAAAAACTTGGCCCAAATTTATTTCAATCAAATAACATAAATAAGGAAATACAAATTTTCAATCTTCTACTACCAACTCCATCTAGATTAAAAAGAACCAATTCAAACCCAGATTTGGGATTATCACTTGTTGGTCAATTCGTACAGGTGTCGCAGCATTAAATTGGAATAAGAAGTTGGAAAAACAAAATCGTGACAGCGCATCATCGTCACATTATTTCATTCATGGCTGACGAAAATATTTAATATTTGAAGATTTTTTAAAATTTTATTTATAGAAGAAATTAATATGTTGACGGACGATTTGGATGAAGTACGTAAAAGCTTTGTGTTGTTTGTTGATATATTTGTGTATTTATTATTGTGTAATTTACAGAAAATTGTCGATTGTATTACATTCCTTGAAAAAGGCGTAGATACGCCGAAACATATGTTGGAAAAATAAAATGAATTAAATAATAATTTAACAATTACCATTACTAGTAAAATAAGTGCTATACACTCAAGAAATTTAAACAAAAAAAATTTATATCTAAGCACAAGAAATTCAAACAAAATATATATATATATATATATATATATTTATGTAACCCCCGTAGATTGTCTTCCCAGGAATGCGGCAACTGACCGCCAAATGCTGAGATAGCATATTGAAACTTATTTAAGTCCGTTTCGAATTGTAAAGCGCGGATTAGATAGATGGTAGTCATTTGTAACTAATAAAACACATTCAAATAGTGCTTCCTAAGTGTTTTTTAAAAACTTCGTTGTAATAATATTTGTGGCGACGAGGATGGAATATTGCTAGTATCTTTCGAAAAGGAATACTTGAAACTTATTTCTTAAAGCAATTGACCGAAAAAAAAATTGTGAAAAAGTGTGACGTCAATCCTGAGATTTATCCAGTGAAACCGAACAAGAAGTAGCAACGAAACCAACGAGCGAGTGAGAGTCCACGACGAAAGGCTGAATCCCTGAAAAGAAGTGTAAGGTGAACCCTCTTACGACTGCTTGCAAGCTTTTCAACATTTGAAGACAACCCCGAGGATTGTTGGAGTAGCGCTCTTCAGCCCAGGAAGGAAGAAACTACGTGAGTCCATCTATTGCCCCTAGTTTTTCATTATTCCCTAGTCCAAAGGAATAACAGACCATTTTTTAGTTTAATTAATATTGTAAGAAACAAATTGTTTAAAACATCATTAGTCAAGATAGACGATTTAATTGAAAAATTCAAAAAACTCGATATAAGGATGACGCAAGCGTCAACAAGTCATAATAATTCAGTAGAAATGAATGATTTAAAACTCTTTGGAGAATTACTACCAAAATTCAATGGAAAATCCCACGAATTAAAATTATTTATAGTAGAGATAGAAAATTATTTAGACACATTTGGAACCCCAGGCAATGCTCGAATCAACTATTATATGTTTGCTATTATTATTAAATCAAGAATTATTGATGAAGCAAGAATAATCATAAATTCAGGACCAATTCCAACTAACTAACTGTATAGAATTGAAACGAATTTCAATGGAAAAATTTGGATTCAGAATTAATTTTGATGTACTACAAGACCAATACCAAAATCGACGTCTTTCCAAAAAACCAGTGTTAAATTTTCTAGATAGGATCAAACAAATAAAATAACAGTATGATTATCAATTACAATTGCAAGGATTTAATAATAACGAATTAATAATCTATAGGAATATATCTGAAAAATTGGACAACGAGTTATTTATAATAACGTCGACGAAAATGTCAGGAATTTATTAGATGATATTGAGAAAAATTTCAATGTTACCTGTAAAATATTAGAAAATAGAGAGATAAAGAGACAGCAACTGAATTTTTCTCCGAACTGGAATTCATTTTTGCATAATCATCATCCAAATAAAGAAAAATTCAACTTTTCATCTCGTTATCAGAACCAAATTCCAATTGTTTCCAAATATAATACATCTACTAATGTAAATAATATTTTGAATCAAAATTTACCAAGTCAACCAATACGATTACCTAATTCACAAAATATTTCTCCACCAAAATATTTTACTAATGAACAAGTGTTTGGAAAGCCTCCTAATGTTTTCAAATCAAATCCGAATTATAAACCTACAAATAAACCAGAACCAATGTCTATTCGAACTAGAGTTTTACCACAAAAACGATTTAACGAATCACCAAGTATACAACAAATCAAACCAAATTATCAAGAGATATTCATTTCAGGCCGAGAGCAACACCACATTTTGTATCAGAATAATTAACAAACACGGTAGAACATATCGAATCATTTCCAAATGAACAGTTTGATCAAAATTATGATGAAAATGGAGAAGAATAATTCTTAAATCTAGAAGATAATCATACTCCGGAACAAGAAAACGAACATTTTCAGGAAAGTGCCTATCAGTCGCACATGACTTAAATTTTAATGATGAAAGCATATCAAGTCTTCCCTACGTGAAAATAGAGAATTCACCTTGGTAGATTCAGGAAGTTTGATTTCGATCATCGACCCAAAAATTGCCTTTAATTATTTTCCAAATTCCATCTATAAAGAAAATACTAATTTTACAGCTACTGGAAAAGATTTTTGCAATAATAAAATGCTTTTTCCTTTAGATATATTTGGATATGATGCAACATACCCGTTCGTTGTTTATAAGTTTCATCCCCAGTATGATGGTGTAATTTGCAACAAGTTAAACCCAGAGAAATACTACCAATAGATTTAGATCATCTAGATAAGAATTTGAAAAATCAATTAACTAAAATTCTGCAAAGTAATGAATCAGTTCTGCAACTACCCGGTGAACCATTGAATTTTACAAATAAAATCAAACATAATATTCGTACCGTTGATGACAATCCAGTTCATGTTAAACGTTACAGATATCCAGAAATTCATAAACAAGAGGTGAAAGATCAAATTGAAGATCTCCTGAATAAAAATATTATAAGACCGAGTATTTCACCTTGGTTCTTTCCTATAGTTATTGTTCCAAAAAAGAAGGATAAATCAGGCAAGCAGAAATGGAGGATTGCAATTGATTACAGAAAACTTAAAGAGAAAACAATTGACGATAAATTTCCGATTCCGAATATTGGCGAGATTTTAGATAATCTGAAAGGAGCAGAATATTTTAGTACTATTGACTTAGCATCGGGAAATCACCAGATTGAACTTGACAAAGATTTCATAGAAAAAACTGCTTTTGCTACTGACGACGGACATTTTGAATTTTTACGAATGCCGTTTGATTTGAAAAACGCCCCATCAACATTCCAAAGAGTAATGAATGAAATTTTGAGACCTCTCATAGGAAAAATTTGCGTTGTATACATGGATGATATCTTGATATTTTCCAAAGATCCCGACAAACATTTGGCCGATATTCAAACAGTATTAGACGTAATCAAGAAAAACAATTTTTAAATACAACTAGAAAAATCTTAGTTTTTCAGATATGAAGTAGTGAAGACGCCTAAAGAAATAAAATCATATTTGGGTATGATTGGTTATTATAGAAAATTTATCCCAAATTTCTCAAAGCTTACTAAACCATTGACACAATGTTTGAAGAAGTATGCTAAAATTGATCTAGAAAATCAAGGATACCAAGAAGCATTTAATATAAGCAAAAATCTGTTGATAAATCATCCTATTCTTCAATTTCCTAATTTCAACCAAATTTTATTCTATCGACGGATGCATCAAAATATGCCGTAGGAGCAGGGTCTGATTACCAATTAGGCACAGTAGGCACGTGCCTAGGGCCTACGAAGGCCAAAGGTCTTAGGGCTTTGAAAAAAAAAATATTGAAATAAAATACCCCAAAAACTTATAAACATTTTTATATTATTATATAGTGAAGGTCAAAATAATATATCTAAATATAAATACACAAAAAATACGAATACACAACGTTTGGTTTACTAAGTAGATCCTAAAATGCCTCCTTTTTTCGGGATTTTGACACAGCGAATTTCAATACACAGAAGGCCCAGTGACGAAGTTCTCTCTTGACCCATAGTTGAACGCATAAAATTTTTTATAAGCTTCAACTTGGAGAATGATCTTTCTCCTTCTGCATTCGAACCCAATATCGAAAGGTATATGCGCAATGCAATATTAACATTTGGGAAACTTGACACAAGTTTATCCTTCATTTGTAATTTGATGAGATCCGTTTTAGAGGTGGTTTTGGGGTACAAATTTGAAAAAATCAAATACTCATCAACAAAGTTTTCTTCTAAGTCAGACGGATACATTTTTACCAGAGCTTGAGCCTTAACCTTGATAATGTCCTCGGTCAGTGTATTATCCGTAAGAAAACTAAATGTGTCATAAAGGCTGGTATACGCAGTGCGTTTCTTTATCATTTCAGCGCAAAGCACATCCAGAACAATAAAAAAAACATTAATCTTAAAGGAATCTTGCACTGGCACTGCGAGAGGGAGTCTCATCTGGCCCTTCATCGAACTGTCGTTTTCTCTTACGAACTCTAGTTTCGGATTCTTTAAATTCTGAATCTAGTGTAAGGGCTTTTGTCTTAAGATAATAGCTATTATACATGTCCTCAGTTCTGCAGTGAGATAAATATTGAATTAAACTGTCGTAAAGTCGCACCATCGTGTTAAACTCGATGCCAGGTTCTTGAAGAGATTTATTTACAATATCGACGTGTTTTAGTAGATCTTCCCAAATAACTGTGAGTAATACCATCTCCAAAGTATTCATTTGATGGATTAAGGTTTGTGTCTCAATCACTGTTGTAGGTTTCATACCTTCACTAGTTGAAATATTTGTAAGAATACCACGCATATCATCATAATGGGCACATAATGTTTTTACAGCCTCATAACGTGCTGACCATCTGGTCTCTGAAAGTCTTTTTACAGAAATTTTACTTCCCAAAGACCTTAGTTTAGACCATCTTTGAGGGGACGCTGCAAAGAAATTGTAGAGCGATTGCAAAATTTCAAAAAATTTTACAGCTTCTAAGCAGCGTTCTGCCGCCGCTGTGCCAACTAGATTAAGACTATGAGCTCCACATGGTACCCAAGTGGCTGCGCTGTTGATTTCCCTAAATCTAGTTTGTATTCCCGAATACACTCCGCTCATATTAGCCGCATTGTCATAAGACTGACATCTGCAAAATTTTGGGTCTATTCCCTGATTTTCTAAAACTGAAATTAGAGTGTCAAAAAGATACTTGGCATCATGTTTTTCTATTTTAACAAACATCAAAAATCTTTCATAATTATCTCCAGTTTTCGAGACCTATCTAATAACTATGGAGAGTTGATCCATATGGCTAACGTCAGGTGTAGAATCCACAGTGATTCCATAATACTTGGCTTCTTTGATTTCTGTAACTATTTTTTCCAATACTTTTGTCCCCAGTAAAATTATTAGTTCTTCATACGTTGTGGAGGATAAATATGATACTTTTCCGCGGCCTGAATTACCGTATCTTCTTACATGTTCTCCTGAAAACGGATCAAATTTCGCTAAGAGATCGATACACCCTAGAAAATTGCCATTACAAGGATTACCATGTATTTCATTATCGCCTCTAAACGCTAGTCCCCTTTCGGCCAAAAACTTAATTACTTCCACTACTCTTCTTAAAACCGTTGTCCAATATGTGCTTTTTTTTTCCTTGACAATATCAAACGTCTCATCAATTTTTCTAGTTTGTTGGTAGTTCACTAAAGCAGAAATAGATGCAAAATGTTCTTTTGACACTTCATGACTTGAAATTCTCCAATGTGCGTTTTTCCAGTTATTAAAGCCTGTAAGGAATTGGTTACACAGGTTTGGATTTCCAGGTAGGTCCGATTTGAACAAAATACATTTATAACAAAAAAACTTGCCAGTAGATTCGGAAAATATCAACCAGTCCCTTTTTATAATATCATTGTTGTTCAGTTTTCTGAAAATATAATCTTGTGATGGACATCTCATTTTTTCACCAAATTTAGTGGCGTATAACTTAAAATTTATATCCAATTTCTGCACAGGGTGATTACGAGAGAAGTAATCGATAAGATCTGCGCTTATGGTTGTCCACCGTTCTGGATCAGAACTGAAAATACTTGAGGCTGATGTTGTTGGTAGTGATTCAGGCACCACCTGCTTGGAAGCGTCGTTAAAATTTCGTAAACCCCCGTCAGCCTCGTCTTCTGTGACATTCTCAGTTTTATTGGTTGAACATTCTTGCGAGTCCCAACAAGCCTCAGCTTCTTTAGGTCTAGCCTCGATCGAGGAAATATCTACCGCATCTGCATTATCTTCTGTCTCCTTAGAAATGTTAACATATTACAATAAAGAACCTTTAATTTTACTAAGCGACTCACTCACTATCTCTTTCTTTTTGCGTTTTTCATGTCCACTTTGGTGTTTTCTTTTATATCCATCGCTATTTATCGCTAAAAAAAAAGTAGAAATAAGTAAAATAAGTAATAGTTGAAATTAGTAGAGTATAAAAACAACTTTCCTTTACTTACCTTACTTATAATAAATTTAACTTCCAGTTTTTAAACTAAAGATTGACTTGGGGTTGAGCGTGATTAAATACAAGCTTGAAAGATAGGAAAGACAATCAAAAATTGAAAATTAAAAATTGTCTTTCCGTAGTGCGAGCTAATCACGTTTGACGCATGATATCCCAGAGTTTCAAGACCTCAAGTGCAACTGTGGACTGGTTTCGAGGTGTGTTGCCTCTCATCAGCACAGTGTAGCACTGAAATCCTGAAGGGGGCTGCCAGTAGTCAAAGAATATTGTGAGGCACTCCCAAGTATTCTCCTGAAAGTGCGCCATCTACATCTCAAAGACTGAAACAGTCCCGTTTCCTCTATGGATTCATACGACAAAAATGATCCCCAAATTCGGGTCACCTCAGCGATCTTCTGTCCTTTGTAGTTGTGATTAAATACAAGCACGGGCATACACGCTCTATCGTAGTGTTTACATATTAACTTATTACACAACTGAGCTACTGAAACAAAAGACCCTAGCAGCAGGGAAAACCGCTCGATCGCGCGCAAGCGTTTGGTAGTGGGCATGGAAACGTGGCCAACTGTGTCAAACGCATGTGCCCGTCCGAGAGGATTTCCCGGCGGCTAATGTCTTCTAATGTTCATGTACTAAAACCCTGGAATTCTGCATGGAATTTGGTAGATATAAAAGTTGCATTGTTGCAGATAAACTCAATTCTGGAATTATGGCTATTGAAAATGGCTCTATGAAAAATAAAAACATTAAAATCCCAAAATAAAATAATGTTATTATTATACCGCATCATCACATTTTCGGATTTATATCTACAACAAAATTATAACTTAATATTAGCGGTCAATTTCAGTTAAAAAATATTTATTATTTCGGGGCCTACGCTGCTGGAGTGCCTAGGGCCTACGACACCCTTAATCCGGCCCTGCGTAGGAGCCATTTATCACAAGGAAATCAACCTAACGATCTACCCATAGCATACGCTAGTAAAACTTTGAATAAAGCCGAAATCAATTATTCCACAATCGAGAAAGAATTGTTGAGTATTGTATGGGCTACGAAACACTTCAGACCCTATCTTTTCGGTAGAAAATTCATTATTTATACCGACCATAGACCTCTTACTTGGTTATTTTCATTAAAAGAGACTTCTCCAAGATTAATGCGTTGGAAGATCAAATTAAATGAATTTAATTTCGAGATAAGATAGGTATAGAAAAGGTGTTAATAATAACGTAGACGCTCTGTCCAGAATTAAAACCGACGAATTTTATATTACTGAAAAAGAACAATTATTATCAGATCTTGAATCAGTAGTTCCACAAATTTCGCACGAGGACTTAGACCTTAGAAAAGAAGACTTTGACGAGTTAATTACGATGAACATAGACTAAAATTCAGATACCGGAACAATTCACTCTAATGAAGAAAACCCAATTCTAGAAGTTCCATGCACTGAACGAGCAATCAATGTATTCCAATATCAAATTATCATTAAAAGAGGCAATAATTTCAATGTCACAAAAACGAAATTACATAATCAATCGAAATCAAGAATTATTGTTTCAATTTCAAAAGAGGATCACTTCACTAAATTTTTGAAAGAATTTATAGTTCCTAATAAAACATATGGCATTTACTTTCATAATAAAGATATGGAAAAAACATTCATTCAATTCGCACAAAAATTATTCAATGCTGGAAGTTTCAAATTCAATAGAGAAAATAAAACTTTATCATGAGACCAAAACCACACATAGAGGGATTCAAGAAAACGTAGAAAATATAAAGAAAAAATTCTATTTTCCTAAAATGACTGCAAAAGTTCAACAATACGTAAATAGCTGTGATATTTGCCAACGACAAAAATACGAACGTCAACCGAATAAGTTAATTTTCAAAAAAAATCCAATCGGTGAAAAACCATTTGACCATTTGTACGCGGATACAATCAATATTTCAAAAACACCCTGTCTAACATTTGTAGATTCCTTTTCCAGGCACGGACAATGTTTCATTCTTAAAACTAAAACCGCAGCTGAAATTGTAAACTATCTTATTCGATATTTTTCTAATCATGGAACACCAAGAAAGATAACAACCGACAACGGAACAGAGTTCAAAAACATCTTATTACAAGAATTCGCTATCATGCATAATATCCAGATACATTACGTGACGAATTATAACCCGACATCAAATTCCATTGTAGAGAGATTCCATTCGACATTAATTGAACAACTTAGGGTAATTGGGGATAAAAATTTGTCTTTGAGAGAAAAATTAAATAGAGCTCTTTTAAGCTATAATAATTCAATTCATTCTTCTTTGAAATATAGTCCACTACAAATCATTAAATCTGATTTAAATTATAGTCTTCCTATTGAAGATACCGAAAATGAAAGAGTTACTAATTACATCGATCAATACAATAAAAATCTCAAAGAAATCTCTACCGTTTTAGCAGAAAATGAAAAGAAAAACGATAATAGGCGACAAAAACTCAACGAAAATAGAGCTGAAGATATTACCTTAGATGAAAATCGTAAAGTATTTCTGAAACTACCAGCAGACGCTAAACTAAAACCACGATATAAAAAAGCAAATGTGAAAATTTTGAATAATATTTTGATAAAAGAGGCGAATAAAGGACATGTGTATCATAAGAGTCGAATTAAACAAAGAAAATAATAAAAATCATTTGTTTCAGGATGCTCTCCCTTCACATATTCCTGTTACTCATAAAAATTATTCACTTTATGAAAATACAAGAAGTTCAGAATAATATAATTTCTTTTAATGGCCCTAAAACGTTCATCATAAAAAGATATAATTTTCTTATGTACCATTACAATCTTACTCATTTAAATTCTATACTGCATAAAGATGAAGAGATTTTGAACAATTTAATCAAGAAAAACAAAACCATAGATATCACATTGAAATACCTATATGAATTAACATTCAACCAATTCAATTCAAATAAGCATGCGTTGAAAGGAATAATTACAACCAGAAGTAAACGAGGCCTTATGAATATAGGAGGAAGAATCTCTAAATTTGGCACTTTAGACGATGAAGATGAATCTCTTTATCAAGAGTATTTCCAAACATTATAGAATAACGTAGAAAACATAGGATTCAATCAAAAGAAAATAATTACTATTACTAGATAGGATATCAAAACTAAAAATAATTACTATTATATATTCAATTTCTGATAGATTTCATAATCAAACCTATTCGATTATTGACCAAATTAATAACTTCATAAAGGTAGAACAATCTCTTGACAAATTTGTTATCTCACAATTCGAACAAATAAGAATTTCCAAAATGCTTTCAGAAATAAATACCGCCATAAGTTTTGCAAGACTTCATGTACTCCATGAATCGATTCTACCATTGAATGAATTCAAAAAATACATAAAAAATAATGTTTTGTTTGATCATTTAGTCTACTTGAAGAATTTTTATTCAATTTGCTTCACATCAGTGAAAATCGAAAATTCAAATGTTATATTTGTCATCAAAGTACCTTTGGTAAACAACAATCCCTATAACACGTACGAACTGAAATTTGTTCCCTTCCTGAACACCCGCATTGTGGACCAACCGAAATATCTACTCATTCAAGAAGAAGAAGAAGAAGTAATTTGGTCCATCTATGAAGAATGCCATATGGTAGAAAAGTGGATGATGTGCTCACAAGATCAATTAGTGAAACCACCATCATGCTTTAGTGAATTTGTGCGAGGAAAACGAGAAAATTGTGCGCGAAAATCAACCTCGAGTGTCAAAGACCTACTTATGTTACCAAATGGACAGTATTTATCACTATTTAATGATCTTATCCAAGAGAACTGCTCCGGACATGTATCGTTCGAACATGAACCGAAGAAAATATTGTTGATTAAAAGTGACTGTATAGTATCTAATGGCTTAAAATCATTTCAACCATCCAAAATTGATCATTTATACCATTTTTTTCAATTGAATAATTTAAATATTTCAGAAATCAAAGAATAAACTTTAGAGCCCTTTAACAAGACAAATTTTGAAAACCTTAAACTTTATGAATGGGATTTGCACCCAAATCATATTTCAACCCTGTTTTCTTTATTTTTATAATCCCAATATATTAAAAACAATAAGGAATATTTCTGTGGTAATCCACAGAAGGAGATCGAAAAACTTTGGGTCGGCGAGGGGTTCAGAAATGCGATATTTCGAGGTAGAAAGGGGAAGGCGATCTCGCGAGCGAAGCGAGCACCGTAAAGTTCATGAGACGGACTTTCGTTAGGTGCATTTCACATGCCTATACGACCACGCTAACATTTTCAAAAAAATTATCTAAAACACCGATTTCCCGGTTTTTCGCGAAAGATGGTCCGGTAAAATTGAAAAAGGCTTTTTCCACTGACGCGATCAGGAAAAGCCGTTTTCATATGTGTCTTCCCCGAGAATCGGACCTTTGGATAAAGCTATTCATATCTTCCAATCGAAAGTAAAAATATTTTAAATTAATTGCTGAAAATAGCTTACTTCGGCTCAAACACAAATTTCCAGATCATCAGTCACGTCCGACGTTCACAGAACATTGTCACATATTTTCAATTACAATTTTAATCCATACTCCGTATAATATTTTGAAAATTCTTCGATTCATATGATTCGTAAGAACCCTGGTGAGGTATTCTCATATAGTTTAACAGTCTACGATGTGTATTTAAGAAATTCAAAAATTTACCCAGCATAGAATCAGTTTTACAATCCCTAGCAAATTCATTTCACCCCTGTCGATTCCTACTCTGAAATGACAATTGTCGTTGACATTCTAATCTTATGTATTGTAATCATACTTTTCTTTATGTATGATTGTAATCGTAACCAAACAATAAACTAATTCAAATGGATATTTCGCAGGTAGGGATTTGCATATAGCAGATGATATTTTATTCGGGTTGTACATTTCAATTTCCACTCCAGGAAGGAACATAGGAACGACCCTGTAAAATTCATCATGCCTTCAGAACAAAAAATCCTTCTTTCACCATCAGATATATCCATCCACGCTAAGTATTCTGTCTTCATCAATTATTTCATTACGTTCTTCCCACAATCAAGCAAAATAGTAACAGTAGTTGATCAAATATTTGCAATTCTTTTATTCCTGTTGGTTCTGCAAATTCCAAGAGAATTTAAATTTTGAATATGTAATTCAATATCTTTATCTATCAAACTTAGACTAGGTTAGATCTTTGAAATAAATATTCCTCTCATTAGGTAATCTATGCCAACTTCCATAATACTTCAATAAAGGGGTTCACCAAATTAATAACTTTTATTGGTGGTACATCTGAGATAGTGGTATTCCATAATTTCTGATATTTTAAGGACTAATCTACACTTCCATAAACACTAATTTTGTTTCACTCATTTAATTCTCACCATCATATAAGATTTTTTTATACTCAAGAGTCTAAGCTGTTTCTATCATATTTTATATATTTCTATCCGCTAAAATGTCCCATTATACTTCAATTGAATGATAGATGACTGTTTGGTCTCTCCATCAAGTTTTTACAAATACAAGGATTAATATTGTCTCTAATATTTGTAAAAATGAAGGTCATTATAACTAACTATATTATACTATCTAAGGTTTCTAAAAAAATGAACCTACAAGGATAAATATGACTTCTTATATTCTGTAAAACTGAAGGTAATATTTCATTATTTACATTTAACTTTCTTACATATTAAATGAACTCTTAAATCATACAAATCCTCAATATGCATGAAAAATCCATTTACTTGGATTTGATGTTACTCACATACCTACTTTTCATAATTTATAGTCCTTGGATTTGCAGATAATCATTCATTCAGGTTATTTCAGTTCAGTTGTCATTACAGAAAGAAACATAGCAAGGATCCTGTGAAATTAATTATGATCTTAAAAAAGGGAAAAATCTTTTTTTTGCCATTGGACTCATTGGTTCCAGGCTTAGAATTCTGCCTTTGGCAGTTTACGTCAACACATTCTTCCCATAATCAAGCAAAACAGTTGCTCAAAGATTCCATCGCTTTGCAATTTTTTCAGACTGTTACACACATTATATTATATACTCTTTCTGAAGTCACTAATTTTGTTTCACTCATGATTCTCACTATCACTTAAGATTTCCTCTTATTATTTCGATAATCTACATGCACAAAAAATTACTATGTGACCTTATCTATAATCTAAATGGCATCTTCAATCCTACAAAGCTTTACTATATATGAAAAAAAAATAGTGTAGATAGCATATACTTTTTCATATATAATACCCTTGATAATTAAATGATCTTGCAACGATGCAAGCTAAAATTTTGTCAGAATCAAGTTACATGCTAATTCAACATCTGCAGATACTTTCCTGTTTATAGAATAAAATAGTTATTTAAACTCAAGTGTTCAAATAATCATTATCTATATAATAATTTATAATATTACAATTCAACTCCAAAAATATTATCTTCACTACTTCAATTTATACTTCATATCTTGCAGGTTTTCATCCTAATCAAAGTAAGATAATCTAATTTTCTATTGATATATCAAAATCATTGTTTTTTTTTTTCATCTACTTCCATTATTCCATTCATGTCATGGGATGAAGATAATCTGAAATAATTTCAAATGAATGAAATTTCATGGCAGTATCCCAGAGACTACTTATAATTACTGAAGGTATGGTAAGTTTCCTTGAAAGCCACGAAGGATCATTTCTCCTCAAGAGTCACAACACAAAGACAGTTCTTCAATTCCTTTGGTCTAAAACATACATTTTGAATATGTTAGCATTAGATAAAAATAAAGCTTACCTGTTCCCTATGCATACGAGAACAACTGATGAAAATAATCATCATTATTCCGTACATTCAAAAACTACTTAATTCTTTTCCTTAAGAAATCGATTTTATAGAATCTGTCAAAAGCGATAATTGTTTTGATACTGATGACAGATCACGCCATAGAAGAGAGTAATTATCTACATCCCTTGCTATAAGTGAGGCGAATTTAAGAGAATGTACGGTTAAGTTTGTGCAAGTCGCGTTCCGTGTGAATATACAGGGGGTAGGAAGAATATTTTTGTTTTCTTTGGCTGGCAATTACAATTTTCTATCTGAGAAACGGGTTTTCTCGAAAAATGTTCTGTTTATTATCATGAATTTCTATTCTTACTCCTCCAAATGGCATATTTTATGGTAAAGTTGCGGAAACCCTTAGTCATTAAAACGTAGTTAATATTATTTGCTTTTTTCACTCTCGCTTCTTTGAAATGTTGTGGCAAATTGAAATAACAACATTTTTTAGGAACACAGTGATTAATGTTTTTTTTTTGTAAAATTGCTGAACTTTTGCTATCTCTCAATTCTCTTCAGCAAGAAAATATTGCTGTCGAAATTTTTCATTACTTTAAAGAGTATTTGTTGAATTATTTGTTATGAGCATTGCTCTCTGTGGATGCTTTACTTTTTCGGTTTTATTCGCGTTTTTTCGAGATTTCTCTGCGTTTCTGCGGGTTTTGTTGAGGCTTTTTTTGTGCATTCAGATTTTTGCGTTCCTGGGGATTTTTCAAGTTCTTTCAGGGTTTGTTAAGTTTCTTCGAGATTTTTGCGTGCTTTCAGGTTTCTTGCCGACCATCGGGTTTTTGAGTTTCTTCGGGATTGTTTGCGTGCTTTCGGTTTTTTTGAGTTTTTCTGGGATATTTGGCGTGCTTTCAGTTTTTTTTTTGCATTTTTCGGAATATTTTGCGTGCTTTCAGATTTTTTACGTTTCTTCGGGGTTTAATATGTTCTTTTGAGTTTTTTTACGTTCTATGAGGTTTTATGGTTTCTTTACTGTTTCGTAGCACTCTTCAGTTTTTTTTTCGCTTCTTGTCGTGTTTTTTGCTGAGTTTCGTGTTTTCGCGAGCTTCATTGATCTATGGGCTACATTGAGCTACCTGCCAATGGTTCTACTGGCACATGGAACAACTAGCTTATGGATCTACTGGCTTATGGATCTATTGGTCCATAGATCTACTGGCGCTCTTTCGAGTTTCTTTGTCTTCAACGGGTTTCATTGCTGTGTTTCGTGTTTCTGTGCGCTTCATTGATCTATGGTCTATATTGATCTATGGGCTTATTGAACTACTGGCTTATGGATCTACTGGCCTATAGATCTACGGGCCTATGGATCTCCTGGCTTACTAGTATGTTTAATAATAACTATATGTGCTATGTATAAGATTTTTATCTGTAAATTCAAAAATATTGTAGATCAGAGTTCAAACATTAGGAATGAACTCAGTTCAAAAAAAGAGGGAGATGTTATGTAACCCCGGTAGATTATCTTCCCAGGAATGCGGCAACTGACCGCCAAATGCTGAGATAGCATACTGAAACTTATTTAAGTCTGTTTCACATTGTAAAGCGCGGGTTAGATAGAGGTTAGTCATTTGTAACTAATAAAACTCATTCAAATAGTACTTCCTAAGTGTTTTTTAAAAACTTGTCTTCTAGTTGTAATAATATTTCTATATATATACAAATTATTATACTAATATTAGAAAACATCATAAGAAGAAAGAAAGGAGTACAAAAATATAAACAACAAAATTATAGAATTATAGATAAGAGAACCGACGCTGACGCCATCTATTGGGTTTCTCTCAACTATAAGATTTAAACTAACTGCAATTTCTCCATGCCGCCCGACTTGACAGGCTACAGGGCTTCAACAGGATAGAACTGATTTGAAATTGCGTTAGAGATTAACCTAACTTTTGAAATAACTATATACACATTGGTTAAACAGTCAATTTTTTACCATATTGGGTAATGGGCACAGTTTTAACACTGGGTGCTTGAAAACACCTTTTACAGTTTTAACTCTCACTACACGAGTAACACCTTCAGGATGAAGTTCAACAATTCTTCCAAGATCCCACTTGACTGGAGGACAGTTGTCGTTCCTTATGATGACCATCGTTCCCACAACAACTGGACTGGAGCCAGTATTCCACTTTTTTCTCTGTTGGAGGGAATTAAGATTGTCCCACGACCAACGTTTCTAGAAGCATTGATGGAGCTGCTGAAGCAACTGGAACCTGGATAGTCGGTTCAGTTGTACGGATGTGACGTCTGGATCTGGTACACTTCGATACAGCCGTCCAATGAGGAAATGAGCAGGGGTTGAGGGAGTTAAATCATTGGGATTGGAAGAGAGAGGATACAAAGGTCGGGAATTTAAGACCGATTCTATTTGCGTCAACGCAGTGCTAAATTTTTCAAAGGTTAAAATAGTTTCTCCAATTACTTTGTACAAATGAGTCTTAAAGGACTTCACATTAGCTTCCCAGATACCTCCAAAATGAGGTGAACTAGGAGGAATAAATGCCACTTTAGATTATTTTCATCAGTGAAATTGAAAATGGAAGATTCATCCTGTTTGAGGAATTGATATAATTCTTGCAGAGTGTAATTTGCACCGACAAAATCAGTTTCATTATCTGAAAACATATCGGATGGAACACCTCTTTGTGAAACAAATCTTAAACAAGCAATGAAAGCGTCTGATGTAAAATCTGAAACCAACTCAAGATGCACTGCTTTAACACCTAAACATATGAACAGGCAAACATGAGCCTTTGATATTTTGCATCCTCTCGTTTTTCTGTCTTTTATTGAAAACGGACCCGCGTAATCTACACCAGTCGTTTGAAATGGGAAGGAGCTTGTTACTCTGCAATCAGGTGAATCACCCATGATGACTCATTGAGACTTTGGGGGAAAATTTAAAACATTTAAGACAATTTCGGCCTGTTTTTTTTGCCAGATTCATTCCATTTATTGGCCAATAAGTTTGTCTAATATTATTCAGTAAGAGTTGTGGACCTGCATGTAACAATTTAATATGCTCTAACTTAAATATTAGTGCAATCAGAGGATGTTTACCGTCTAATATAATAGGATGCTTAGCATCATATATCAAGTTAGACAAGCGTAATCTTCCACCAACTCTTATGAAACCCTTTTCATCTATAAATGCAGACAAACCTTTAAATCGAGTTTCTAGACGCTTTCTCTCCTTATTCAACAAGAACTCATATTCTTTCGCATAAGTTTCTTGTTGACATATTTTTACCAAGCAATTCTGTGAATTTTGAAGTTCGTCTATCGTTAATCGTCCTGATAATCTTTGTCCTTTTTTTAATGAATTAAAACAAAATCTACGACAAAAGGCAACTACTCTTATTAATTTGGTCAAACTGGAATACCTATTGAAAATATCGAAATCTTCAGTAGTTCAGTGGAAAATATATTGATCCCTGAATATTTTCAATTCGGGAGTTTCTTTCAATGACGGAGTGAACTTGAATTGAAAGTTGTCTTCATTGAAATCTTTTAACCAACTAGGACCAGACACCCAGAGTTCACTAGACTGTATCTCTGACGGAAATAAACCTCTAGATTCGATATCCGCAGGGTTTTCGCTAGATTGGACATAGTTCTACTTAAAATTCCAGGTGAGCTCTTGAATTTCAGCAATTCTAGTATTGACAAATTGTTGCAACTTGACGGGTTCTATGTGAATCCAATGCAACACAATCTCAGAATCTGACCACAAATAGCATTCTGTCACTGTGGTCATGACTTCGGTGACAGATTTCACTAATCGAGAGAGCAGCAAGCAACTCCAACCTCGGCATAGATGAAGGTTTCAAAGAAGAAACCTTAGTCTTGGAACAAAGAACTGACACTTTTACCTTACCATTTTCATCAACTGATCCTAAATAGACTACTGCACCATAGGATTGAATGCTAGCGTCAGAAAATCCAAAAAGCTCTACTTCTAAAGGATTCAATAACAATGAGAATCGGGGAACACGAAGACTTATTTTTGCCATATCTTGTTGAAAGGCTAACCACCTTTCTCTCAGTTCATCAGGATTCTCTTCATTCCAATCCCATCGAAGAGTCCACAACTTCTGAGTTAACCTCTTCGCAACAATAACAGTAGGTGACAATAAACTTTTGAGATCTCCGACAAGGCTTGACGCTTAGTGCATTGAGTCGAGAAAATGGGTTCAGAAAATTGAAATGAGAGTTCATCACTCTCAGAGAACCATTGGATACCTAAGCATTTTGTGTCTTTATTACAGATGGTTAAAACATCTGACGATTGCAAATCTGGTCTAAAATCACTCAAGCAGTTTCGGTTATTAGATCTCCTTTTCGCAACTCGAAGCACTCAGAATTTAAAATCTTTGAAATGTCGCCACAAACCTGAATAGCTTTGGATTCACTATTGAATCCGGCAATCAAATCATCTACATAAAAATCCTCCTGAATAACTTTAGAAGCAGCCGGATACTGATCTTGCGAATCGATTGCGAGTTGTTGAATGCACCTCATGGCTAAGTAAGGTGCACTTGTTAGACCGTACGTAACAGTGTTGAGATTATACACCTGAATAACATCCTGTTTGCCAAATCTCCAGACTATTCTGTGCAATGGTCTATCATCTGGATGAACAAGTATTTGCCGATACATTTTGGCTATATCTGCAGAGACAACAATGGGAAACATACGGAATTTAACTAATATTCTGAAAAGATTGCCAAGAATCGGAGGCCCAACATGTTGAAGGTCATTCAATGAATAACCTGATGTAGTGGAAGATGACCCATTAAATACAACTCGGATTTTTGTTGTGAGACTATCCTCACGAAGAACAGGATGATGGGGTAGAAAGAATGATACCTTATCATGCGTTATGTCGCTCACTAAACTCATGTGTCCTAACTCTAGGTATTCTCTCATGAAATCATGGTACTGCTCCTCAAGGATAGGAGTTTTTTCTAACCTCCTCTCTTGAGACAACAACCTTTTAATTGCGATTGCCGTTGAATCACCCAACTTACCGATATCATCTCGAAAAGGAATCTTCACCACAAATCTACCGTGTCCATTACGAGAGAAAGTTGATTTAAAACTTTCTTCACACGCAATATCTTCCTTAGAAGAAAATACCTCATTTTTATTATACAATTCTTCAACCACCCAAAACCGCTGCAGTAATGAATTAACGTCATCATTCTCAGAAGTTGCAAATAGATTCAGGGATTTAATATTCGAAACATTGTTATTACTCAAACAACCGGAAACTGTGAAGCCGAAGACAGTATTTTGTAACACCGGATACCCTTTTTTCAATTTGATCTGCTGCGGTTTTAAGCAATCCCAAAAGTTGGACGATCCAATGATCATATCGATCCTTTTTGGTTGATAGAATTCCGGATCCGCTAACTGTACATTGTGGGGAATATCTAAATTTGAAATGTTTAACGGTTCATTTGGAAGTCGGTCTGATATTTTAGGTGAGACAATACAGTTCAAATTCATCGCATAATTTCTAGTCAATGATTTCACCAAAACATTACATTGTCTATTCAAATGTGACACTGAATTTATTCCCGTCACACTTATATGTGCATCGGACAAAGGTAATTTCAATTTTGAAAATAAATCTTTAGTAACGAATTTGATTGGGATCCCGAATCCAAGAGAGCATGGCAGATATGTTTATTTCCATACTTGTCTGTGACATGAATTTTCACCGTTGATAACAAAACATACGAGTTTGTTAAACTTGTAAGGGCAACTCTTTCATTTTCCAAGTGCAATAATTTATTATGCTTTTCCTTGCAACTTGGACAAGCATTATGTTGACACTCGTTAGGTCTGTGTCCTCTACAAAGACAATTCTGACACATACCTAATTCACTGACTTTCTCGACTCTCTCGGTGATACTCAATTTTAGAAAATCTGAACAATTGTAAATGGTGTGATTCCCATCACAGAAGAAACACTTAACTGACTTTGGTTTTACTTTGTCAGTCTTACCCAAATCGCTTCTGACTTGCTTTCCCTTAAATTCCTTTTTAACTTTTTCTTGGTCGACTTCATGATTTTGTTCCAATGATTCCAGCAAATCAGCTCTATTATTTAAAAAGGTTGTGAATTCCTTAAGGGTGGGCAGGTCTAAATTGGTTTTCACCTTTTCCCATTCACATGCTGAAACTTTATCGAGTTTAGTTGTAATCAAATAAATTAATAAGGGATCCCAAGAATCCACATTCAAACCAAGATTGCTTAATGTCCTCAAATGTTTGAAGAGATAATATGAGACTGCGCAGTGTCTTCGAACATTCTCTCTTTGAGGGACTCAAATTAAATAAGCATTTAATATGTTTATTGATCGATAACTTTTTATTGTCGAACCGATTACACAGTGAGTCCCATGCAATAGTATAATTTTCTAATGAAAATTTAAGGGACTCTATCTTTTTTGGAACTATTCAAACTGGCCCGTAAATAATGATACTTTTGTATCTCACTAGTAAATGTATTTGAATGAACGAGAGAATGGAAAATATCTTTAAAACTCAACCATCCTTCATATGTTCCATTGAACTTATGTAAGTCTATGACTGGTAATTGCACCTTTGACTTTACCTCAGACTTGACATCATTATTCAAAACATTTCTCTTATTTAAGATTAAAGTGATTTTACTCTGACACCTATCATATGGTCAAAAAACTCTTCCCTCTCATTCATTTGTGTCTCAAATTGATCGTCCTCACAGGATTCTTCAATCTGTGATTGAACTTCATTGAAACTATCATCAATTGATGACAACTTTTCTTTGAAACCTCTAACAACAATTAAATCTTCTTCGCTCAAAAGATGAATCCATCTTGAATTTCCCGATGAAGGGTTTAAAATTTTTTGCAGTGATTGTGAATCTTCCTTTTAAACTAGCACCTTTTCTCATGAGTGTTCTATCCATAATGAACAAAATATGCTAAGTACTTACTTAAGTGAAATTGTTGACTCAAATAGTATTGGCAGGTATAAAAGGATACCTAACAGATGGATTCCTGTGGCTCTTTCTTGATTTTCAACGAATGGCTTTTCTCACACACGAAGACAGGTAACAGGAATTCTTCTGGAGACTTCAAACGTGGTTTTTCTAGCACTTTCTTGGTTTCCAACACTCGGGAACAGAAAGGTCACTAGTTTTCTTCAACTTGAAAGGTGGACTTGCTTCCTCTGGCACTTTCTTGGTTTCCTATGATTCTTTGAAATAGGAACAGAAAGGTCACCAGTCTTTCGATATAACGAATTTTACACAAAACCAGAATACGTCGAATCCGGCCCGAAGGACCATGGAAATATTTTGATAGAGTGGGCTGTATAATTTTAAAAAGCCTGCACTGGTTTACTTTGCAAGTTAACACAAAAAAAAACTAGACAAATATATAGTTGAAACGTTATATATTTACATACAAATACATTACTCCAGTTAGGTTATGTTTCTTCAACAGCTGACAAGAAAGAGGCCAATTGTTCAATGTAACTTGGAGATTTTCGGTTCACAGAAAAGTGCTAATTTTTATCTAGTTTTCGCGATCTGTCCATTCGACATTTATGAAAGTAAAAAGATTGTTTTAAGTCACCAGTTTTTCTAAATGCTGATTTAACCTCAAAAAAACGACGAAAGATGTATTATTATTATTATAAAAGGATACAGAGAAGAGGCTGTTGCCTATAAATCTCAAATAAAAATTGAAAATTAAGTGGCGCTTCAGAAATAACAAAGAAATGAAAAAGAGTATTTCCACAAGGAAAAAATATCACACAATTGTTAATGCGTCCAATCTGTTTTTAAAAGAGTTTACACTATCGGCACAAACTACACTGTCAGGAAGAGAGTTCTATTTCGCAAACACGCGATTCGGCAGGAAAAACTGTCTCGCACGAGCGCGGAATACCTCATGGTAAAGTTTATATTGGTGGCCACGAAGATGATTTCTATTTAACTCGAAAATACTACCCAGATTGCCACCAATGAAACCCCGCAGTATACGAAACGTCACTATTAGATCGCCACGCATCCTACGATCACTAAACGTCCAGCTTAAACATTTTTAGTCTGTCTTCATACGAAGGGCGAACCACCCCGAAAGGAATCCTCGTTGCAGAACGCTGCACTCCCTCCAAACGTTGTTGATCTGTGATCAGGCTAGGGAACCACGCAGGGCCAGCAAATTCCAGAATTGGTCGAACATAGGTGATGTAGAGCTGCCGGCATGTCTCGATCGAGCATCTAGGAAAAACTTTCCGCATCAAGTACAAAATCTTCCGGCATTTGGCAGTTATATTGCTCACATGGGGTGACCAAGACAGATCCTCAGTTATCACCAGCCCGAGATCGACGTGCTGTGCAGCGGAGACTAAACATTTGCCCTCGATCATATACTGGTTACGCGGATTGTGACTCCCAAGGTGAACAACTCTACACTTTTCTATGTTCACGGGAAGAAGCCACTGACGGCACCATTGGCTAAACCGATTCAGGTCACACTGAAGAATATTAGGCAAGCGAGCATCATTGAAGAGCTTGATGTCATCAGCATATTGGGATGAGTGGGACGAGAATAAACCAGGCAGATCTGATGCGTACGCCAAAAATAGGATCGGACCCAAAACAGAACCCTGCGGTACTCCACTGATAACGGGTTTGAAGTCAGATAATGAGTCGCCAACTCTTACTGAGAAATACCTACCAACAATGAACGAACGCAGCCAGTCCAAAACCCTACCTCTCACGCCAAGATGTTCAAGCTTGAACAGCAAACGGCGAAAAGGAACACGATCGAAGGCTCGGGAGAGGTCCAGATATATCACATCAACAGGAATACCACAGTCAATAGACTTGGTCCAATGCTGGAGACCCTGCAGAAGACATGTGACAACTGATCGTCCCGGAAGAAAACCATGCTGTTGTTCAGGAATTATATTATTTTCAACAAAGAACCCAAGCAATCTATCAGACACAATCCTCTCAGCAATCTTGGAGATTAAGGGAAGTAAGCTAATAGGGCGGTAATTGCTGGTTCTCAGTTTGTCCCCCCCCTTAAAGACTGGAGTGACTCTTGACATTTTCCAAGCTGATGGCAACTGACAAGTATGGAATGATAACCGGATGATCATGGTTATGGGTAATGACAGACTAGCAGCGCACCTCTTCAGAATTCGCGCTGAGATATCATCCAAACCTGGCGCAGTAGACTCATCCAACCGAGACAGAATACCCAAAATCTTTTCCTCTCGGACATCTATGTTATCCAGTGTACAGACTGCACGTGGTGCAGAGATTGCTGGCATAGGATCACAAGGCTCATCAGAAAACGAGTTTGAGAAGGTGTCAGAAAAAGCAGAAGCACACTCGGAACCATCAGAACACAGATCACCCACCTCATTTCTAACCAGCGGAACCGATACTTTCGAACTCAGTGAGCTTCGGATAAGCTTATAGAACTTCTTTCTGTTATTAGGTTTGGCTAAGGAATCGTAGAACATTTTTTTGGCATCTCTTATTCTAAGACTCAAAGCATTAGAGAAGCGGCGATGGATGTTATAACTTTGTTGCGACCCATCGCGAATATAACACTGCCATAATTTTCTTTTTCGACGCAGCATGGAGAAAAACTCTTCAGTCAGCCAAGGCTTGGAAGCCACAGATCTAATAAACTTATTTCTAGTGCAACATGATACTGACTCTTTAAGGCAAGAACAGAAGCGGTCCCAGGCATCGTCCACATCCAAACCACCCAACAATTGGCTCCAGCAAATGCCAGAAAGATGATGATTCAGAGAATCGAAATCAGTTATTGAAATGGGTTTTAATAAAGTTCTGCTCTCAGGGAGTGAGGTAAACTGGAGTGTGGAAACAACCATTCTATGATCAGATCGACCGAGAGGATCGATATACTCCGTCCCAGAAATCAAATCCTCGTCGCTTGTAAGCAGAAGATCGAGCGTAGAAGGAGTCTGACCATGCACGATTCGAGTAGGCCTATCAACAATCTGATGAAGGCCGGTTTCATCAAGCAAGCTGACAAAACGCCCGGCTATAGTATTCAGGGAGGGGGGAGAACGTATTGGCCACGTTATTCCACTGAAATTGAAGTCTCCAGCTATGAAGACATTAGAATAAGTTTCCGACACGGAACGAATATGGTCCAAAAGCAATTCATCGGACTGAGAAGGATGGGGCCTATAGATACAACCAACACAGATAGAGAAGGTAGGCGAAGCCAACCTCACAAACAGATTATCAATATGAGGCATGTCATAAGAAAATGTCCCAACAGTGAAAGACTCAGAGATGGCATCACTCAAGTATATACAGACCCCATCAAAGCCAACGTTGAGAGGAGTATCACATCGAAACAAAGTAAAACCCTTGATACTGTATAATTGATCCGGAAGACCATCATGCAGCCAAGTTTCAGTGATACAAATGATATCAGGCTTCAAGATATCCACATTAACACATAATTCACAAAATGTATTCTTGATCGATCGAGCATTGATGTAAAGTATAGTCCATTGAGAGACAGAAGAAGAATTTAGTTTTTTGAGGTCGAAGCTTTCGGAACACTAACCACCCTCGGGACACCCTTTATGAACTTAATGGTCAGACCCTCCTCCCCGCCCAACTCACGACGTCTCAGCTCCTCTCGGGTTTGCCTTAATGTGTTAAATTGACTTGGAGACAAATCATCCGAAATCTTTATATTTCGGAAATGTGGAGATTTGGCTAGAATTGCTTTATTTTGCAGTATTTTACGAACAAAAATGGAACTAGAGAAAGTTATGGCGATAGGTCTGGGTGTACGAGAAGATGAGCCCAGACGAGAGTGGCAAACAACATGCTGGGAATGAGATGGCAGGATTTCATCAACAATCTGCCTCACAATGCCGTCGTCGGAAGAAAGATCAGAATTCTCAGGAACAAAACGTGCAATAATGTTATGTGAGCGACGAACTCTGTCAATAACTTCTTGATATTCGACTGAAGCAGTGGGAACAGACGACTCTTCGACTACTTTTTTCTTCAATTCTTGCGCAAAACCTTGGAAATTGGTGAAATCGGTCTCGATCTGTGATAAATGCAAAGAAAGAGCAGATATGTCAGTGTCCAGTTTTTGAATAGAGTCCCCTTGAGATGTTAACCTCGATTCATGTTCATCCAGCCGGGAGGAGCACCCGGTAATCTGCGCAGTGAGCTGCTCCTGAGATACCTTGATTCCAACGATGTCTTCCCTAATAGATGAAACAGCAGTAGAGAGGTGGTCGAGAGCATTGCACTGGAATGAGATTTTCTCCATGAGAAGCTTGAATTCCCTCATGGTAATAGGGGCATCATCCGGCATAGGAGAGGATGTATGTTAATTCGTTAGGAAGAAAAATAATAATAGGTGATGGTTATTGCCAAAATTTGTTTTTTAAGTAATATATGGAGGAAGTTACAGAAAATTGTCAATAAAATTGCCTTAATTTCTTATATTTCGTCTATGTTTGTTTCCCCCCGTTATGAATATTTTCCGATAAATTTATTACAATACTTTATTAATGACTAAATGAATATTATGTTGTGTGAAATATTGATTTACGTCTGCAAAAAATGCAAATTGACTTGTGGATAATCAGAGTTTGAATGAAATGGTGTTTTTTTACCTCTTTTAATTTTTACATAAAGTAATTCATGCATTGAAAGTTCGACATCAGAATTGATGTTGAATGATTGTTTGGGCTATTACCATCATCTATTGTGGATGTAATGTTTTCCGACGTTTCGATAGAAATCTTCTATCTTTATCAAGGAGAAAAGTAAGAAACCTTTTGAAAACTATCAATTTTCAAAAAGTAAATATTGACAGAAGTCATGAAAGAAAAATGAACGATGTTATATACTCATCTGTGATATGATGATCTTTTTGAGTTGGATCGAACTATCGGCGTCCAAACTTCTGGCAGATCTATAGATGGAGCACTTATGGAATCAGGTGTTATTTTCATAAATGCTGCTTCTTTCTTTCCCATTTTATACGATGAAGCATCAATAATATCGAAAGAAGAAAAACTTGCAAGAAGAAAAATCAAAGAAGCAGCATTTATGAAAATAACACCTGATTCCATAAGTGCTCCATCTACAGATCTGCCAGAAGTTTGGACGCCGATAGTTCGATCCAACTTAAAAAGATCATCATATCACAGATGAGTATATAACATCGTTCATTTTTCTTTCATGACTTCTGTCAATTGACTTTTTGAAAATTGATAATTTTCAAAAGGTTTCTTACTTTTCTCCTTGATAAAGATAGAAGATGTGTATCGAAACGTCGGAAAACATTACATCCACAATAGATGATGGTAATAGCCCAAACAATCATTCAACACGAGCTCAATCATCAACAATATCTCGTCATCAGTCAGAATTTATATCCTTTCGTGTTTCGAAAGTGTAGTTTCGATTGCATTAGAATATAACGAATATTGGTTCCAGATGCTGAATTCTGTTTCTGCAAAATGATCTTTCCCGCTTCAAGTTCGAAAATTCAACACAGTTTACAAGATAATTTCGAAAAACCGAATTTTTTATCACTCAATTAGATACAACCTTTCCAAATTTCACCAGCAGAGCTTCTGTATTTTCAAAAATATGTTATATTAGCTTTTACCCGCGATTTCACTCGCAGTGGAGCCATTAAATAAATATGAGCGATAATGGGTGAGGGTATAATAGAAATGAATCAATATGATAACTAAATTATTATTGCTTTTGTGGCACGGGTCCGCGATAAAGTTTTGGTTACACCAGATTTTTGCTTCTGAGGCATTTTCAAAGGAAAGCAGTGTAAGAATTGACATCAGCGAGTAAGATCTAGAAAAATGAAGTAATAGCTAACCACAGAAATTAGAGATAAAAAATTTGAATAGTTTTATACCGCATGTAACGACAGAAGAAAATAACAATAAATATAGAAAAATTAGAAGCAGTTGAAACTAAAGTAAATTGAATTAGATATTGTCGTCACCGTGGGTAATACAGTGGGACGGTATTAAAGTATTCAGAGTTGAAACTTCATTTCTGTAATGCTAGGTGGGGTTGAGGTAGCTAAATTTGCCGAATTTTTGACAAAAAATTCTTATCTTTCGTAAAAAAAGCGTTTTCTTAAATAAAAATTATCCTATGTTACTTCAAGAATATGTGTACATAGTTGCATAATGATGGGTTAAGTAGTTTTTGCGTGAAAGCGTAACATACAAACTTACATTTCGCATTTATAATAGTAGGGATTATTATAGATCGGAAATGTTTTCGTTCATCAAAAATTTCGTAGAATTCGCACCAGATTCAACCTGAAAGTTATTGACAGACAATATTTCTCTGCTTAATCTCTGATTCCCTAAATCCTAGTATTTCCTGAAGAAAATTTTTTCGAATGACTAATGTAGGTATATGTTTCAGTTCAAATATGCTGAAAAAAAGGGACCACCGTATTATTTTAACATGGGCCTTTTCGATCAATCTGATAGTAGTGTGTACTGGTATGAGAATACATCAACAGTCGATCCAATTATAGAAGTAAGTATTTTGCAGCGATCCGTAATATTGAACTTTCTATAGTGTTTTCGATTTCAGTTGGAAAAATTATGCAAAAGATGGAGGGAAGACGAGATTGAAAATATGAATACTCAGCCCTTCCAACAGCAGAACATGGAGGGTATAGAAATGACTAAAATTGTTAACGAGATAAATGCCAGACTGAAACTTCCAAAGAACTCAATAAGTTTAGGTAACAATAAGATTTAATTTTTTGTCACCCTAATTCATTTCATAATCTTTGTTATACTAAGTCATATTGTTGCGATATTCTCGCAACAAAGGATAGTTTTTGGAATTTGGGGCAGCGGCCGTTACTTCCAAGAATACCTTCTGTCGGGCGGAATTTTGGAAATCCCTAAACTTAGCTGCCTGAACTTTTGTACACGTCCGAACTCTTTCAATTATTAAAATTCATTCTCTCTACTCCTCTCAAGGTGGTCAGTTCTATAAGTAAATTCTCTCTCAAGACGCTCTTGTGCACAGTACTTCTACAAGTAAATTCATTCTCTCTCGAGACGTTCTCGTGCACAGTACTCAAGTAAGTTCTCTTTTATCAATTTACTTTTCACGAGTCTATAACGACACTCAGAACTACAAGTTCCTCTTGAAATCTCTCAAAATAATCTGTTTTCGGGTCAGTTAGCTACCCTAGTTCATGTGTATGTGAATTACTCAGTTGAAATTCTCTACGTAAAAGAAAAAGGTTGTGAATTGTGAATCTGTGAAGCAATTGCATTATCGCCAAGCCACAACTTCTAAGTGAAAATCTCATCCGAAGTCCCTGCACCTTATTCAAAGAAATCTACCCTCGACGATTGAAGCAGAGCTGTGGTGAACTCCAAACAACAAATAAGGTCAGATCTCTTTATCATTTTATATTACCAGAAGTGCCCAAGATTGAGCAGAGAACTTCAAACCCTTGATTATTATAGACACCTAAAAACTCTTTCTGTGAGTGTAAACTCAAGTGCCGAACATTGTGTAACTATTGTTATCTGTGAATATATAATTCTATTATAACTACAAACTTGTTTTTATTCACCTTGCAAACACCTTTTCTACCAAAGATAATTTTTGGATCTACTGTTATAGTATAACCAGCGACTCAGGAAGTGCGCTGCCCTTCATTAAGCGGGTGATTATTATTATTTCTAATTTTGTACCCGCACACATATTATATAATGTCAACAAGATAGTGAAATCTTTATTTCGTATCAAATACATATTTTGATATCAGAAATAACCAATTGACTCAAGTTTGTTACATGGTGGTTCAAATTCGAGTGTCTATTGAAATTTTTGTTGAATTTAACGTTCAAGAAATCATAAATAACGTATTAGAATATCAGTTTATATTCATTCGAACTTGAAAACTGTTTTTCATTCAATTTTTCGAATATTTATAGATATTTTCTTCATTATCTCTCATAATTTCTAATCTTTTGCAGATGATATTCATTTAATGCACGTCTGTTGCTTGTTTGAGACTGCCTCTAATATTTCAACTAAATCACCATGGTGTTCAGCCTTCTCAATATATCATTTGAAGGTTAGTGAATTCAGGTATGATTCTATAATTATATTTCGAAACAACATAATTTTTTTTGTGCTGCTCATAAAAATTTTAATTTGTTATCAACCCTTTCTTTCTTGTAATTGACATGCTAGTAAAGAAATATTAATGTGCACTTTTTGGTGAAGCTTTATTACAAAGTTTGTAACGTATTTTTGAATTGAAGATGTTAAAAAAATATAAATATTTGAGTACACACAGCAAACGGCTGCTCTAATATACGGTGGGCAAATAGGAGTGGGTTATGAAAGAATTTGAGTAATGTATTCCGATGTTTGGGCGCCAATTGGTTATTATTTTCGAATTAGTTTTGTCTATTGCTAGAAAACAATAACTAACAATGAAAAAAAGTTATTGAATACAAATAAATAAAAAAGGCTATACAAATAGTTTATTATAGAGGGTTGTTCGCTTGTACATACATTTCCAAATCTCACTGGGGGATGAGCTTCCAGAGACTATTTTCTGTGATGTGGTTGTAGAGATGTTGTCGGCCATACCAAAATTAAATTTCCTCCGCAATTATATTCAACGGCTTTGTCTTCTGCTTCGTCCAGATATGATGAATTAACAGTAATAATTTTACGGTAGTAAAAGAAAAAACCCTGAAACGATAAGTTCGAAGAACTTGGTTTCGTATGCCACTATGGCCGCTTAATATTTGAGAAAAACCTACCTTTCAAAAAGGGTTTCGATAAATTCATACGGATGACGATGAATCTGAATATAATTTCACTATATTTATAGTAAACTCGACTCAACTGAAGATAGAAAGTATTCAAAAAGAGCGATAATACAACTGATCCCTTAAATAGGTTCTACTCAAGTGAAATCAAAAATGGAAGTGAAATTTTTGTATTAATTAAATTTTAATATTGAATTGTTGAGTACGGGATCTGGCAGAAACAGAAGGCGACAAGTTGAACAGAGAACGTCAACTGCTCGCGGAGATATGAATGAAACATATTTTGAAAATTGAAAAGTAAGAATATTTTAATATTTTAAAATATACCATAATTTCAACTTCTGATGTCATTTATGAATGCTACAAGTTGCCTTTCAACCCTTTCAGACCTACGGTACGCAATTGAGGACATTACGTTCTCTTAGAATTATAATATTGAAATCAAAACTCACAAAGTTCGAAGCTGTTGTCATCGCTTGAGAACATTATGAATTACAGAAAACGATAACCCTAGCGTCATCTATTGCTGTTTATAAACCCTAATCCACTAATGTCTGACAGCAGTGAAAGTTCTAAGCGTGCAGGTGAGCTGTTTGTTCATTCAAAAAACTCAAGTTTTATAGTTAGAACACGGCTTGGAAAAATATATTTTGATTGAGTAAGTGATATAGAAAAAGAATAACATATTTTACATGCAATTGCTCGGTTATTTGTGAAAAAATCGACAATATTCGTTATGTCCACGAAAGTGGACAAGCGGATATCAGTAGAAATTTTTTCTCGAATCCTCATATGCCCCGATAATTGAAGATAATGAACTATTTTTGTGAATGAAGTTATAATTAAACGGGATTTGGCATTGTAAAATGAATCAACAATTTTTCCAGCCATTATGTTCAAACGGAATGAATTGAAATATCTGGAAGAACATTCCCCGTACCTATCGGATTTTGATTTGTCTTCAGATGATGAGGGTGTGGAAAATACTAGTAATGTTCCACATAGAAGACATCCTCCTGTAGGTGCTGATGTAATTGCTCAAAATCAAAGGGAATACGCACCACTTGACCTACCTGATGAACATGAAGATTAAAGTGACGACGAAGGTAGGTCAATTTTCGATTTCGAACTTCGGACCGAGGAGACAGGAGAGCTGGACATAGAGGCGAGCGAGGAGAAAACACCTGCTTCCAAAAGTGAGATTTTCGATTATCTTACACGGAAAGAGAGGATCAAGTGGCGACACAGACCAATAGAAAATACAATACCAATGGTTTATTCCCCACCACTAGCTTTAGATGTCAGTGTGGAAGATCCTCTCGATTACTATTATAAATATATTCCTAAGGAGCTTTTAAATCACATAGCTGAAATGACGAACCTATATGCTGTGCAATCAGGAAAAATCAGATTCAAACATACTGTAACAAAACCGAATATGAACCGTCTAATAACTACTACGTCAACAGAGGAGTTCCGCTTCATGCGCCGACAAAGGGATTAAGAACATGAAAGGGACCGCTCGCCATAAAGCTGTCACATAAAAACGATTAATGGTGGCATATTTATGGAAAATAAAGAGGCCGCTACGAATTGTTCTGGAATGTGAAGCATCTTTTTGGTAACTTCTAGGAAAACAGCGCCGGATATAAATGACTGAAGCCGATTCTTGGATTCGTTCATGGATAGAACTTGCCGACGAATAAACAGGTGTTCCTAGTGAAATTCTGTATATAAATTGTGTATATAAATTATTGATTACTGTTAGTTAAGTGTGAATATAAATTAGTTTAAAGAAGACTTCTAGTGTTTTTCTATTTCGCTGAGGAAAAACGTAACAATTGGTGTCAGGTGTGGGGTTACTAGGAAGAGTGGAAACTACTCCGAAATTAGTCTGGAAAATCCTGAATGCCGGTAACGAGATCTCAAGCTGAGAAAATGGATCAGGCCAGTATGGAATTTTTCAAGAAAGCATTTGAAGAACTGACAAATAAAATGGATTCCATGGAAAGAGGAATGGCAAATAAAATGGATTCCATGGAAAATAAAATGGATACCATGGAAAATAGAATGGAAGAAAATTCGAAGGACATGAAAGATAAAATGGACGAGAACAGTAAGTCTCTAGAAAATAGCTTTAGAGGTAAATTAGAATCTATAGAGGATAGTCTAAAAACGATGACCGATAATTGCTCGAAGTTAGAGAATAAGATTGGAAATATTGAAGACCGGTTAGAAAACTTGGAGATTTTGAAGGAGGAAATAAAAGAGGATATGCAAGGGAAATTGGAAGAGCATACCGAAAGTATGTTGAAAATTGTGGAGGATCGATTAAATAAAATGAGCAGACAGGTAGATGAGAATATTAAAGGTAGAAGTATTCCAGTAAAATAAGAATGTAGTGGAGAAGCAGGCCGAGCAAGGGTCAAACCACCAACGTTCGATGGTAAAACGGCCTGGTGCACATACCAGAGACAATTTGAAGCTGCAGCTAACGCGAATGGATGGAATAATGAGGAAAAAGCGACGGCCTTGATTGTTGCATTGAGAGGCGAGGCCTTAAATATTTTACAGATTATTCCAACCAGTCAGCAAAATGATAACGGGGCGCTGATAAGTAAATTACAGATGAGATACGGCGACGGACATTTACAGCAAGTATATCACGCCCAGATAAAGAGCCGTATCCAGAAAAATTCAGAGATCCTGCAAGAATTTGAAGCTGACATCGCACGGTTGGTAAGGCTGGCGTATCCGACTGCACCGGACAGTTTCCTAGAACAGCTTGCAGTACAGAGCTACGTAGACGGACTGAGAGATAGTGAGACCCAGCAAAACTTGCGGTTGGCCCGGCCTAAGACCCTGGACGATGCTCTAGCCCATGCATTAGAGTTCGAAGCAGCCAAGCAGGCTTCACTTAGGGATCAAATAAAAATCAGGCGTACCATGGATGATTCCGAGGACAGCACCGAAAATATAGAGGATATAATACGCCGAGTTCTCCAACAACAACAAAACAGAGGACCTAGATGTTGGAATTGTGGTGAAGTAGGGCATATTCGCCTCTCTTATAAGAAGCCTGCTAAGCCAAAACAACAGGAACAGGGAAAACGGGTTGGTGAAAGGGGGCATAAGCCGAACCACCTAAACAATGCACCGGAAGTTACCATCCAGACCATCTCGGAGTCCAGCAGTATAAATGTCGACGGTAAGATCGATGGGTGGTCGACTAAAAGGTTGGCCGACACAGGTGCAACCTGTACTATTTCAAGACCCGATATAGGTAGAGGCAAGACATTACCGCCTATAACACGATTACGCACCGCCACTGGGAAGAGTGTACCAACGCAATGTAGAAAGCTGGAGGATAAGGAATGTTGCCGAAGAACCACTATAACTGATGAGAATTGGTTGCCAGATCACCTGAGACAAGACCAAGAGATCGAACCAGAGCTGAAACTGATTTTAAGATGGAAAGCGGATGGTCGTAGGCCTGGATGAGGAGAACTGTGTCAGATGAATCCAAGGGTCAAATCATATTGGGCACAATGGGACTCCCTCCTAATAGAGGATGGGTTACTAAAGAGGGCCCTTGAGAATGAAGAAGGTACCGGATCCAGAAACCAAGTTGTAGTCCCTAGGAGTAGAACACAAGATGTATTGCAGAAGTTACATGATGGGACCTCCGGCGGCTATTTCGGCATCAAGAAGACCCTGGAAAAGGTTCGAGAGCGTTTCTACTGGGTTAATTGCAAGGAGGACGTCAAGGACTGGTGCAGAAAATGTGGACTGTGTGCTTTGGTGAATGGCCCAAGAGGAAGTCGTAGAGCCCCAATGAAGCAGTATAACGTTGGTAGCCCAATAGAACGCGTAGCAATAGATATAGCTGGTCCGTTTCCAGAAACTGACGATGGAAACATGTACATCCTTGTTGCTATGGATTACTTCTCTAAATGGGTGGAGGCTTACGCTATTCCGAATCAAGACGCCGCAACAGTTGCTGATGTCTTGGTCAAGGAGATGTTCTGCGGATTCGGCATGCCTATGGAGCTTCATTCGGATCAGGGGCGAAACTTCGAGTCCAGCTTGTTCCAGACCCTATGCGAGTTGCTAGGGATCAAGAAGACCAGAACAACTGCTCTCCACCCACAGTCAGACGGCATGGTCGAGAGAATGAATAGGACTGTGGGAAAATACTTGGCCAAGGTTGTCTCCGACCACCAGAGAGATTGGGATAGGTACCTGCATCTATTCACCATGGCCTATAGATCATCCGTGCAGAAATCGACAGGGCAAACCCCAGCATGCATCATGTTCGGTCGAGAGATGAGACTCCCTTGTGACCTGGAGTTTGGGTGTACGCCTGGAACGGATATTGCGGGTGAGGATTACGTGAGCAGTCTGAAGGGGAGATTGCACTACATCCATGAGAAGGTCCGGAAAAACCTGCAAATTGCAAGTGATCGCATGAAGACTCGTTACGACATCAAGACGGCAGAAGGTGGATACGAGGTGGGAGATTTGGTATGGTTATTCAGCCCCCAGAGGAGAAAAGGGCTAACCCCAAAGTTACAGAAGGATTGGGAAGGACCATATAAGGTTGTGAAGAGGATCAACGACGTAGTCTATCGCATGCAAAAATTGCCAAGAGGAAAGAAACGTGTAGTTCATGTGAATCGCCTGGCAAGGTATGAGGCCGATCATAACGACCTGGACGAGACGGGAGTGGGAAGGACTACAACTCAGACCCCAGATCAAGAGGAATTGAGCTTTAATCAGTTCATGGCAAATTATGGAGAAACCGGAAAAGCGAGGTTCGGGATCACAACCGAGGAGCAACAAGATCTGTTTGCGGTACCGGTAGACTACTCATTGACGCACTGTGTAGCTGAAGATCTCAACATGTCCAAAGAGATAGCTCTCCTGTTCAAGAAGAAATTTGGTCGTGTAACAGACCTCATGGGACAACAACCTTCCCTTAGCCGAATCCTGAAGTTGACCGATGGACCTCGTTACCTCTTCTACATGGTAACCAAGGAAAAATCTTATGGAAAGCCAACTCACCAAGCCATGTGGAGCACCTTGATGGAGCACCTTGATGAACCTTAGGGACGAGCTGGCTAGAGTAGGTGTGAACAAGCTTGCAATTCCCAAGCTGGGTTCTGGACTGGATCGTCTGAACTGGAGAGTAGTTCGCAACATGCTGGAGGTAGTTTTCCAGAATACCGATGTCCGAATACGGGTTTGTAGTTTCAACCCGAAAGGCGATCCCGTAAAGAAAACGGTATCCTGCTATTTCGATCAACAAGGGTTCTGCAGAAATGAAGGAAAATTTCGGGAACCGAACGTTCTTTTAAGGAGGAAGCAATGTAACAAAACCGAATATGAACCGTCTAATAACTACTACGTCAACAGAGGAGTTCCGCTTCATGCGCTGACAAAGGCATTAAGAACATGAAAGGGACCGCTCGCCATAAAGCTGTCACATAAAAACGATTAATGGTGGCATATTTATGGAACATAAAGAGGCCGCTACGAATTGTTCTGGAATGTGAAGCATCTTTCTGGTAACTTCTAGAAAAACAGCGCCGGATATAAATGACTGAAGCCGATTCTTGGATTCGTTCATGGATAGAACTTGCCGACGAATAAACAGGTGTTCCTAGTGAAATTCTGTAGATAAATTGTGTATATAAATTATTGATTATTGTTAGTTAAGTGTGAATATAAATTAGTTTAAAGAAGACTTGTATTGTTTTTCTATTTCGCTGAGGAAAAACGTAACAATACGTCCAGTAAAGAAATTGAAATATTATTCGGCTTACACATGGCAACAGGAGTATTCAACTATCCCGTTCTGAAAATGTACTGGGAGAACCACGTTGGCATTTCTCTATTCACTGAAAATATAGCAAGGGATAGATTTTTTGAGCTTCATACCAATTTACATCTTGTGGGTAATATGGAAAAGCCTGCTACTTGCGATTTGTTCTATAAAGTGCGACCAATTTACGATGCAATCCGAAGCCGATGCTTAGATAACCCTCTGGAAAAAGAACTGTTTGTTGATGAACAAATAATTCCTTTCACAGAAAAACATTATGCTAAGCAATATGTAAAAGGGAAATAATGCCCTTGGGGTATCAAGTTATTCTTCTTGTGTGGGAACAATGGTCGCGCATATGATTTTATAATCTATCAAAGTTCTGTTCCTGAATTAGAAAAAACAATGATCAAAAAGGTGGCTTTGACGCAGTAGTGGTTCTGCATCTATTAGACAGAGTCCTAGAGAATAGTGGTCATGAGCTATACTGTGATAATTACTTCTCCTCTTATTACATGCTACACATTTTGAAGCCCAAAGGCATAATGGCAACCTGCACAGCTCGTGTCAATAGATTTGCGAAGCCTCCATTGCTTAGTGATACAGAAATAAAAAAGACCAAGGGTGTTTTCTCAAGAGAGCAATGCTGACGAAGATGTTTGTATGGTCAAATGGTTAGATAACAAGCCAGCCAATTTCGCGTCCAATTTTATTGGCATAGGAAAAAAGGATATGGTGAAGAGATGGTCTAAAATCAGGAAAAAGTTTATGGAAGTTGAGAGGCCTGAGATCGTGAAAAAGTACAATCACGCTATGGGAAGGCTTATTCTGCTTGATCAACTCATAAGTTATTATAGGACCTTCATAAAATCAAAGAAATGGACTTTGCGAATGATATTCCACAGATCAGATCTGGCAGTGGTTCAAGCCTATCGTGAACACGATATCGATAACGATTTGCTAGAAATACCAATAGTGAAACGGCTCACACTTCTTCAGTTCTGCCGACAACTAGCTCAGAACTTAGGTTGCCGTAATAATATTTCATCTACTAAAAGGGGTCGCCCAAGCAACAGTCCCTTACGAGTTGTTATTCCAAGAGGGCCTGGAGAAGTGCGTCCGTCAACTGCAATAGCGCGAGATGATGTTGGTCACTTTCCTACTCATACTGAAGGGTCTACAACACGCTGCAAGTTAGTGGGATGCGCCTCAAATGCGTGAAATGCAGAGTGCACTTGTGTTTTACCAAAGAAAAAAAAATGTTTTTCACGTTTCCATACAAATAACTGAAGTTATTTAATTTGTATGATTTTTTTTATTTTTTCAGAAGTTTTATTCTCGTTTTGAAGATCTTTGGGTTGCTTTTGTTGAGATTTCATACTTTTGTAATAAAAATTAACACCGCGAATTTCTTATTATATCAACGAACAGCCCATCTATCAGTTATGACTACAACTTAGTCCGAATGTCCATATTTGAGTATATAAAAAAATGAAGATTTCCTCGAGAAATAGTCTGAATGGATGAGTTTTTCTGGCCTTTCCATACTTAGAAGTATACAACCTAATAGGGATAAAATCGTTATTGAGATGTTGCGAAAAACGAAAAATCAGGTCTGATAGGGGTAAACATTAGAACTATCTTGATTTCTCCATTGATAACAATGAAGTGTATACGGCGAATAGCCAGTGAACCTCTGAAATCAATAGGTATATCTAAAGAGTCATTTCTCAACTGTTTAACTGTCCATGCATCTGAAATGAAAATACCTACAATTCGAAGAAATCAGTTAAAAAATGATCACATGCATATCTATTAATGAATGAACAATTTTACTTAACTCACTTTGAGTTAGAAAAATGCAAGAATGATTTTTGTTCGATTTTTTTATGCCTGATTATGGGCAATTTTTCATATCACACTAGTTCGTTCCAATAATACCTAGGTATTTTTTTTACTAGCCCGTTTCAAAATAGATAAAATCAAATCAAGGTTACTTGCACTTACGATATATTTATGCCTTAACTCAAAAGCATGAAGTAGACAAGCATAAATAAATTGGTTGAACTTTCTGAAGTAATCTCCACGGGGACGTGCATTGCATCAATAGTTCATATTGCTCTCTTCTGTTACAAGAAAATACTTTTGGATTCTGCCCAAATAAGAATGCCATATAACATAGCGTTGTGGAAAAAGCATAGTAGGTGTCCCAGAGTACATGTTCAGATGTTAATCTTTTCAATTTGTTTAAGAGGAAATTGTTGTTGACAAATTTTTAGTGAGGTTCTCTATGTGGATATCAAATTTGAAATTCTCCTAAATCTGAACGCCAAGAAACTTTTGATGTCAGTTGTACAGTCGTTGTCGTAATCCTCAGAATGTTTTTCTACGTGTAAGCTTAGACAGTTTTAGTCAAACCATAATTCAGCCTCTTTGAAGGAATACTCCGTATTCTTTCTCACCGAGTTTATTTTAATATTCAGGAAAGATGTGGAGTCCGCATAGTTGTGAGCACACTCACACGGTATGTTGTGTGGTAGGTCATTTATGTGCACAATGAAAAGTAATGGTCCTAGTATGGACCTCTGAGGCAGTCCCGTAAGTATCTGCATCCAGGAGTTTCTTTTTTCCTTTATCTGCACCTGTTGCTGTCTAATCTCCAAAAAAGAAGCAAGTGATTCAAAGGTGGCGCTTTGTTTCTCATGATATAAGATCTTCCGTACCTGCATGTAATCTCAATACTCGTATAAAGTTCTTCGTTTTTTGATTCTTTGATTCTTGTTATCGGGCTTAACTTTTGTTAGATTAACCCTGATGATATCTTGTGTCTTGAAGGCAGTTGTTATGTCGAACCTATTTCAAATTCTTCCCCTTTTATCTTATAAACCTACCTTTTAACAAAGGAATGACGCTTTTTATAGTTTGTTAAATATCATCTTGTGTTGGGTTTAAGTTGATTTTCTGTTATTTGTATCGCTCTTTCCAATACCTTTCAGGGGTAACCATTAGTTTCGAGAGTTTTTCTGATGTTTTTTATTTCCTCATTTTTATCTTGTTTTGTAGAGCATATACAGGTCTGGAAAACGTAGTCGGAAAAACAGCGGTTTACATGTATTATTCGAGTTCAGTTCTAGTCCAGTGGAACAGTGGAAGAATCGAAACCTCGGTGCGATTTGATATCGAATGAGCGGCTGGTCTAGTTTAATGGCAGTTTGTAGTGGGGATCTAGGAATCAGAATCAGTAACACTCTCGAAGCGCGACGCGATGGGGTTATCATGTCCGTTGAAAATGAATACGATTTTATTCCACTCTTATCGGAGGAATTAATTTGCCTCAATGAATGGCACAAGTAATTTCCTGTGAAAATTAGTGCTCAGGCCTTTTTCACCATAACTAGTTTGAAAATAAAAAAAAAATCAACAAAAAACAAAAAAACATTCTTTGTAATAAGAAATTGAAAAAACAAAAATATTCTATGAAAATAAAAAACCGATGGCCAATCCAAATTCCAAATGATAAAAAATATCTTCAAATAGCAAGTAAGTCGTATCTATTCAAATGGAGAGCAATTCTATTCATGTATAGCGTACTTCTTTCACTTAGTGATAATAATAATAATATAATAATAATCATGTGATGATGATGCTGATGATGGTGATGGTAATGGTAATGGTGATGGTGATCGTGATAATGATCATGATAATTTTAAAATGATGATGATGATAATAATAATATTAATATTCATTCACGATCTCCCATCTACAAAATTTCTATACATATTTCTGAATGAAATAATCTTGGATAAACACACAGAAAACTCAAAAAAGCTCAGGGGAGCTTGTTCTTGAGTATTTTCTGTCTATCTGTGTGAAAAAACAAAAAACAAACATTCAAAAATTAACTTCCCTGAAACCGAGGAGCGGAATCAGCGTCCAAGCATCTCGATCGACACCTCCGACCATGATTCACATTCAGTCGCCGAAAGCATCAATTCGCACGCAAGCACACAACCAATCGCCTTCGGCCAAAAAACAAAACCACGACAAACACACTCACATACTCTTCCATACCATATGGTTTCAGAGCAAACTATTTAACAAATTGAGGCTCTCACTGCGGAAATCAGCCATTTTTTAGCTTCTTCCTGAATTTGTGAGAGTGCATAAATCCTCTTGGCTACTCAGGATAGCGCTGCCCAGGAGAAATATTCGAGGTATCTCTGTCCTATTGATTTTTTTTCTCCTGGTAGATATATTCTGTTCAAATTTCTTGTATTATGGGAACGATCTACGCTTTGTATTATGAAATGTTTGCTGCTACAAAACAATGTTTGCTGTTAGGATGTTTCTCGCGTACATAACATAAACTTTAAGATTATCTTCTGTAAACTTCGAGAGGTCGAACGTGGGAGCGTCGCATACAGTGTTTGATCATCTTAAAGCTTTTTCTTACCATCGTAAGTGCCTTATCTGTTGAGACATTGGTGAACAAGTTTATAACATTGAAGCTAACCATGATGATTTCTTCAAAGATCCCTTAATTCTTCATTATGTCGATGAAATCCTTTATATTTTTAATCATAAATATTGAATTATTTTTTATTGGAGACATAATGTCCAAAAGAAACTTCGCTAATTATTGACATGGTGTATTTCTTGAACTCACAATGGTCGTACAGGAATATTCATTTTATGTATATTAAGAGAACTATATAGATGTGGAGGATTGATGTATCGTGGTGTTAGTGTAGATCTAATGTATAGATCAAGAAATTCATTTCTATATTTATATAAGATTTTATAAATCATCGTTTCAACTGTGATAGTAGGATCTTTCCTCAGTTTCTTATATGCACCTAATTAATATTAAGCGGATGCTTTCCCAAAATTCAAATAATGGGTGTCATCAAACCACTACACGAAAGCGGCTCTATATTCAATGTAGAGAATTAGAAGCCTATTACAATAATATGCAATATAGCGAAAATATTTTAGAAAATAATAGCAAGCAGGGTTTTATCATTCTAGGAAAAAAATGATATTATCTCCGATTCTCAATTCGACCTTCGTACCAAAAAGAGTACAGAGAATGCAATAAAAAAGTAAAGAAATCTTACTTACGACAGCTTAGACAAGAAACTTCTATGGTCAAATTTGTTCAATGAACTCTGTAAGGTGTTTGACACAGTGTGTCATAAAACATTTATAACTCTTAAATTCAAATTGGTGATCCAAAATTGTATTTTTAAAGGTTTAAATGGTGATAGCAGGATCAAAAAACGGGAAAACGATACTATGTCAGTTCGCCGACGTTTCGGAAATATATTTTTCCATCTTCAGGGCTGGACTAACCAATTGTTTCCTCCCTTTATCCTCTATATAAATAATATAGTTTACAAATCTCAGATAGGTATTTTGCATGGAAAGAAATTATCAGATGAAAAATAAACAATATAGTAATTTCGAGGGACATAGGTCGACACACGGAAGTGGAACCAATATTGGTTCCTTATTTTCCCTCCTTCGTAACTGTACTTCATAAATGAATTGAACAAGATGGATCGAATATCATAATTAAAGAAGGAATTTTTCTTACATATCAGGATATTCCTGAAAGTAGGCAGTAAAGTATCCAATGAAAAGATTACCAGTTATTCAAATTCTCACTTAACAAAAGGATTAAAGGTTGTTATCCCCATTCCTGATGCTGCAATGAAAAATCGACGATTTCCATCCTGATGTCTGGATGAACAACTTTAAATGTTACTTCCCTCTATGAAACTATGACCGGTATCTTGATGATGGAATGAAGAATGATAATTCTCCAACAAACCTACCAGATTTCTGCACTAGAAATGGAAACAGCAAAGTAGAAGAGACATATGTCCAAATTCTCAAATGCAGAAGGTGAAAATAAAAATAAATGAAAGTAAAAGGTTCTGAAAATAAACACTCAATCAAAATTTTCCAGAAAAAATATTAATCGACTCACACTTTCTAAGATGGTGGACTGCCTTATATTAAAATTGATTGCTGAGGCATTTATCCCCCCAAGGGTAATATATTGCTTATATCTCCAAAATATTTCAATCAACCAATATATTTGAAATTGTAGAAGATATCTTGATCTTTCCAAAGAAACAGAAATAATCATCTCTGTGCCGGACGAGGATATCTTTCCGATGTGTCCACCTACCTAAATTCAGACTCTACTGTCCCCCACTCTACACCACATTTGATGTTTACTTGTTGGAAATTCATTTCAATTACTTGATTAAAAAAAGGCAATTTCAATTTAAAAAATTTTTATTTTCACATCGGTAGCTATTGCACCTTAATATGGCATCTTCAGGTTACATTTTAAATTACTGATTTTTGGGAGAAAGATACAGATTTATATATATGTAAATTTTTTTCAGTATACTGAAAAACGTGGGTGAATCAGTGTTACAAATTTTTTTTTATTTAATTAACGTGTCTCGACATCTTAGGGCATCGACACAGATACTGTATATTAGTTACAATAATATTATATAATACTTTCCGATATTTATATGAAACAAATACATTTTAAAGTTTGTAGAGTATGCCAGTTGTCTGAAGGAAGTTGATGAGCCCCTGTATAAATTTTGTAGTGGCAAGTAGCTCTCGTGAACTTTGCGGAAATTGAAGATTTCGTCTGGTAGCAGAATACATTCGGCATTCAAGTAGGATGTGTTTTATTGTTAGTTGGGTGTTGCAGCTTTCACATATGCGAGGGTTCTCAGATGACATGAGATAGGCATGTGTAAGACGTGTATGGCCAATACGTAGTCTATGAAAGAGAGTTTTTTGGCCTCTTTTTAGTAGTGCAAACTTCTTTTGCTGGAGTTTCGAACAAATTTCGTGAAGTTTTGATGAGCTATTGTTCCAGTCGTTTTGCCAAATATCATAAATGTACTTTTTTATAGCTGTTTTTGAGTCTCCGTGAATGTATACTTCCTCTGTAGAAGAAAGCAGGCATGCATCTTTTGCATAATGATCGGCAAGGTTCATTTCCCGTGATTCCTACATGAGACGGATCGTAGGTCAGAGTAAGAGACATACCTTGTTGCAGGACGTTGCTGAAGGATTCTTGTATTGTAGCCACTAGGGGATGTCGACAAAAAATATCTTTTATCGAGTGTAGTGATGAGAGTGAGTCTGTGCATATCATTGCATTTTTTGAAGTGGTGGGTATGGATTCTATTGCTTTGAGGATGGAAAATAGCTCTCCGGAATATACACTGCAGTTGTGTGGAAGCTTTTAAAAGTTTGATGAGTGTTGACGATGTTGTGACCGAACATCTAACCCCCATTTTTCCTTTAGATGCATCAGTGTAGTATATCGTGTCAACGGCTGAATTGTTGATTTTATTCAAGAACTCTTTATCAGGGGATATTAATGTGTAGGCTGGATTTTGAGGGTTAGCAGATAGTCTGCTGAAGTAAGTGAAAAAGCAGTACTTTCGTCTCAACCATAGGGGTGGCTCATTCGCTTCGACGTTGAGGCTCTCCGCAGGACTCGTTCTGTGAGCCCCCAAACAGAATCGAAGAGCTGTGTTCTGGACCACGTTCAATGACTGCAGGAGGGATTTTGAGGCCGTCAAGAAGAGAGGGCAACCATAGTCTAATTTTGAACGGATGAGCGATCTGTAAACCTTCAGCAATACTTCCTCCGACGATCCGCAATCATGATGTGACAGAGTTTTTATTATATTTATATTTAGTATGCATCTCTTTATTAGGTCCTTGATGTGAGGGATCCAACAAAGTTTTCTGTCGAAGGTCACACCCAAAATTTTCAGTTCCTCAACGACAGGTATAGACGTTCCATTGAGGCTAATGCTAGGAGACGTGGTGCTGGAAGTTCTTCTGGTAAATTTAATTACTTTGGATTTTGTTGGTGAGAGTTGAAGGCCAATAGATTTTGACTGTATTTGAATGTCATTTATTGCCTGTTGTATTAATTTTGATATTGTGGCAGTATTTTTTCCGTGGCAATAGATTATGAGGTCATCGGCATAAATTAAGTATTTGATGGAAAAATTTAAGTTTCTACAAATGTCATTAATTGCTAGTATGAACAACGAGGGGCTTAGAACTGAGCCCTGTGGTACTCCAGTTTCTTGAGGACGTTCGTTTGAAATTTCGCCATTGGCGATTACTTTGAAGGTTCGATTGGAAAGGAAATTTTTTACGGAATGGAGGATGTTTCCAGTGAGGTTACATTCTTTTAATTTTTCGAGAATAGCAGCATGTGACAGTTTGTCGAAAGCACTTTCATAGTCCAATGCTACGGCAACAACGTCATGTTTGTTGTTGAAGGCTTCAATAATGTAATTCTGGAGAAGAACTAAGTTGTCTATAGCGCATCGATCTGCCCTGAACCCCGACTGAGCGGGGGAAATATAGTTATATTTGTCCAGATACGAGATAAGTCGTCGATTTATAATTCTTTCTAATACTTTGCACATAGTACATGTAAGTGAAATTGGTCTGAATGAGTTTACATCTGTTGATGGTTTGTTTGGCTTTTTGATTGGAAAGATAATAGATTGGTGCCAAAGGTCAGGGAAAGTTCATGTTGTCCACATATAATTGAACAATTGTAGTAATTTATTGAGGCTCAGATGTGATAGATTTTTAAGAAAAATTTTAGGGATATTGTCTGGTCCGGCGGCAGAGTTCTTGCTAGATGATAAGGCCTTCATTAGCTCAGGCATTGTGAAAGGAGAGTTTATGTCAATTTCGTCCTTTATTTGTGCTTCATCTGGGACGGGTGTTGTACAGGACTGTGGTTTGAGCACTGGATTTGGACTTTGAATAGAATTATTTGTTTTCAGATAAAAGTGTTCAGTTAATATTTTTGTGATGTTTTCGTTTTCTGTCACGAGCTGTCCTTGCGAGAGCAGTGTTGAGATTTTGGTATTAGAACTGTTTCCCTTGATTCCTCTTATTTTATTCCATACTTACTCGGTGGAGTTTCATTAGACATAGAGGAAACATATCTCTGCCATGAAATCTGTTTATTTTCTTTCAATGTTCTTTTTGCTATTGCCCTCTTTTTTTTGAAATTCATTAAATCTGCTATGGATTTTGTTCTCCGATATCTGTTGAGTGCCTTCTTGCATTCTTTTGTAGCAGTTTTGCAATTCTCGTCCCACCAAGGCACTGATTTACGTGTAGAGAGTTTATTGGTATGACCTATATGATTGTTTGCAGCTATTATAATGCATTTATTTATGCTATGTATAGCTTCATTCACATCCGAGAATGTAGGAATTTCTTGTATTAGATCATCTATGTTGTTTCTGATTCCATTCCAATCTGCTTTTTTAATTTTCCATTTGGAAATGTTGAAGGCAGGCTTGTTTGTGTTATCAGATATGATTATAGGAAAATGATTACTGTCATATAAGCTATCCATAGTGTTCCAGGAAAGGTTTGGCGCTAAGTTTGGGTCACAAAAGCTTAAATCTGTTGCAGAAAATGTTCCTGACGATATGTTGAAATGAGTCTGCTTTCTGGAGTTGAGTAGGCTCATATTTGAATTATGCATGACGTTTTCGACTATCTTTCCGCGTCCAAAGGTTCGTTCAGATCCCCAGATAGTGTTGTGTGCGTTGAAGTCCCCGAGTAGGATTGTGGGAGCTGGTAGGTGGTCGATGATGTCTGCTAACTGAGCTGCGGAGAGATCGTGGTTTGGAGGTATATAAACAGAACAAATAGTGATTCTATTAGGGCACCATACATTTACGGCCACGGCTTCCAACTCCGTTGTTAGTGGCACATATGTTGAATAAAGGTCGTTAGAAATATAGATGTACCGCCACTAGCTCTCGAATAGGTAGTCCGTAAGTAGTAGTATCCTTCAAAACCTTTTAGAATCTTATTGTGAGTTGGTTTAAAGTTGGTCTCTTGGAAACACATGATGTCGGGGGTGGTATCTTGTATAAGCTGTTGAATGCGTTCAAGTCGTGGGTAGAACCCATCGCAATTCCATTGGACAAGAGTGAAGGCGAATATTATAGTTGATGTATTTGAGATTGTTGGGAGCTGTCTGAAAAATCATCTTCATTTGATATATCGTGTTCAGATGTTAGACTTTCAAGTTCGTCACTATTTATATTCAATTCAGTTTTTAGTTTCTTTGCGATTCTTGTAAACCTATTTTTTATCGATCTTTCTGGCAACAAGGGATAAATTGTGTACATGTCTGTTAGGAGTGATCTGACGTTGGAAGTGTAGTGTTGAGCTTCTTGTAGTATATTATGATTGCCGTAGGTATTTTCGATAAATGAGAGAAAGTTGTCTTTTGAGGGAGTGAACGAGTCACCCCTCTGACTATAAACTTTCTCAATCATTTCCTGGGATTTTTTGGATAATGTGCTACCCATTTTGCCGTCTTTTTTTTTTTTTTTTAAGTGTAGGTCGTGGTACATTCGTTGATTTTTTCTGTGTTGGAGGCGGCATCATTATTTCAATTTCAGATTCTAGGTTTTCTTCGTCTATGAGGTTGGCTGATGAGCTGGAGGTATTTGTGCTCGAAAGTTGCCTTTTCAGGGCATTAGATGGTTGGCAATCAGGCTGCGATGGTTCTGGAGTAGGATCTTCGGTAACTTCTATTTGATCAATCTGTGTGACTTGTGAGGCTGCAGATGATTCTTTTTGTGTATTTGAGCAGTTGCTTGCGATGTGTTCACTTTGCTTACAGATGAAACATGTGGCTTTTTCTGTCGATAAGAAAATTCTATGTCCATTGCCTTCAAAGTTAATTATGACAGATGTTTCTAATTCAAAATTGTTTGAAGAGGGAATTATATAAAACTGTATTCTGAATGATAGTATGTGGTTATATTCATCGCCTTGAATGCATGCCTTGAGAAAAGTAACTGGAGACGCAATTTTTAGGTTGAGTTCTGAAATGGATTTTTCTACCAAGTCGTGAGGAATGGATGGGCATATATTCGAAATAAGTAACCTTTTCGGAGTAACCAATCGCCTTATTGGTAGTTCGTGACCTTCGATGAATAAGGTTTGGTGGTTTCCAATTAAATCATCCACAAGTTCGATTTTTCTAAGATATATACAAATTCTATTGTTTGATATCCTTGATGCAAAACAGATATTTCTGGGACCTACTATATCTCCAATCGACTCAACATAGTCGAATAATTTTAGTGGCTCAACAGAGTGAATGAGAATTGCTTGTTCTTTTTTTGGGAATGTAGGCTTAGGGATCGATTTTGCAGCAGCAACATACGATGATGTATCATTTTTCTGTGAGTTAGTCGTCATTTTGGTTATTTTAGTGTGTGCCGATGTAGTCAAAGGCAGAAATGTTGTGTTTCTAGTCAAATTGATCTGTCTATCCACAACTCTGCATGTTGTATTTTTGGTTGCCTGCACCAACTAGAAGTAGGCGCAGGTATACGATCTTGCTTGCGATTTCTTATCTTATCTGTTGTAAACAAATCGCGCTCTTCAAAATACGAAACCAATCGGTGAAAACAAAATTTCCTCCGTAAATGTTTTGAATGTTCCATGTAGGAAATGCTAGAGAATATTCACCCCTGTGTGTTTTCCCATCTCACAGTATTCAAAATTTGGAACAAAAATCTCAACTGCACTCGATCGATGCGTACTCACGTCCGTTACAAAATTCTATTACAGCTAAACTACAAATTTCTTTTCTTCGGGAGATATTCGATAAAGGTGGTAAACATTGTGATGGACTTGAGAAAACTCAAAGACTGGTTTGAGAGCAGATTGCTTCCGATAAATTTCGATAAAACAGTATATACTTACCGTTCAGCAGCCTCTCATCATCCTTGTCGAAGTACTCTCTTAACATTCAGTAAGATATGGTAATTAGGCCTCAGAAAAATTAATCGAAAAATGAAATAGAATACTACACATGTGTTTCGGGATTTGTATATAACACTTTTCCTTCTTCAGGCATTCATATTCGATTAACAATAATTTAAACAATTCTTGGTTACAACTTACTATGTGAGATGCCGCAGGCGGACCAAAAATGAAACATGCTCGTTTTCTAAAAGCTAACCTCAAACATAAGTATAGAGTATTCTCTCGCTCCACAAATCGACACAGAAAATTACAACTGCATTCTATCTCACCACTGTTTTCTTTTTTTTTTTTTGTTGCTATAAATAGATCGTCTACGAATTTCTTTGAAACTGATGGTTTGTAGCTTAATTTCGAAATTATTTTGTCTCATGGAAAAGTTTAACAGTGGTGAGATTGATAGAAATTTAAAATTTACACTTGAACTAGAAAATCAATAAAACTGGGTACCGTTTTTGGACACCAAGGTAATTAGGAAGGATACACAAGATATAATAATAGATTGCTATAAAAAAACCCTCTGCAACTAACAGAACAGTGCATTTTATGTCAGATCACTGCATGAAAACAAAAATAAACACAATATACCAAATGCGAGAAAGAATAAAGAAGATATGTCATTAATCATTAATAGCGAAAAATCTGAAACTATTGAAGAATACTTTGCAACAAAATGGTTATCCGAGTAGATTTATCAATAAGATAATGAATTTACCTTCAAATGTAAAAACAAGGAGATAAAGAGACGAAAATGAGGAAATATCGGACGAAAGGAGGAAATTTTATTGTACACTACCGAATATTGAAAAACTGTCAGATAAAATAATAAAAGAGTTCAGAAATGAAAACATGAAAATTACTATCTATTTAGTGTTTGTTCTATACACATATCATACCAGACACCACTCCTGTCTGTGTCTGGTGTGATATGTGTTTAGAACAAACACTAAATAGATTTTTCGGTACAGATTTAAGGCATGGTAGAGGAGTCACATCCAGTGTTGTTGCGCGTTACCTTCTGGGGATGCCATCGGGATTTGATGTCATAGAATGTTTGGAGCTGATTTGAGAACAGCGAATAGTGAACAGCACGTGGATTTATCTGAAAGTCGTATGAAGGGAGATAGAGAAGTGTTCAAAAATCTGGGTGTTGAGATTTTTGGCTATTACTTAAAAGAGGACTGTTACCAAATGATTGAGCTAGAGGTGGTAAAATAAAATGTTTATTTTATAATGTTCACATTCACATGATAAATAGGTACTCGCATGAAGTTAAAATATATACAAAATTAACAACATCTAAACAGAGTAGACCTATTTACAAATATGAGAGTAATTATAGAGAGAATATTGAGTGTTCGAATAATTGAGCAATTATATTGAGCAAATGTAGAATCGTATTTCACAATGAAAGAGTTATGACGTTGTGTTTATTTGAGAAATAGCGTTGTCTTCAAGACTAGATCGAGTAATGCGTGTTGCCGAAATTACTCAAGTCATGAATATCGAGAGTAGAGATCTATCAACCAAACACAAAGTTTACAATGATAGAGTTTGAATTCATTTCAAACTGTCTACTATCAGAAAAACAAAAGGTTTTATTGATAAAGTGAGATGTTGAGGTTTATAATGTAACTGCTTTCAGAGCGATTAAAGAGTAAGAATAATTACGATTCACAACGTCTACAGTGATAGCCTGTCGAATCTATCAGAAAAACAGAAGTAGAAATACATAATTATCTGTGACGAGTTGAACTGTATGAAATAATTGATGACGAGATATTGTTGATGATATATATATGAAATAAGGCTTGAGAGGAGATAAAGTTATATAAAATAGAGAACAGTTGAGGAAGTGATTAGTTTTTAAGAAAGCATCTGTATCATACTAACTTAATTGAGAGATTTATCATAGAATGATCAACGCTTACAGTAATAATAGTTATATTAGAAAAGCAGAAGAATTTCTATAATAATTCAAGAATTGAGATGAATTATTTGTACAATAAGAGATGTGAGATGTAGAGAAAATTATCATAAACTTGAACAAAAGTGACAACACTATTCTTTGAGATTATATAATATGATTAGTTGATAACAATGATGATATCAGGCAATATAAGTACTGAGAAGTTGAAAAAGGAGTTGTTAGAGTGTATATTTAAGTATTCGAGGTGCAATATCAATGTAGAATCATCAGGTGATTTCTCCAACCAGGTCTAACGAGGGTTCTGGTAACTATATTTCTTATCGAGAAGTCTTGAATGAATATTGAGAATATCCTGGTTGCAGAATCCCATGACGATCCCAGCATGGCATGTACAGATATCTGAAACTTATCAGGCCTGAGAAGTCTAATCATAAACAGATGAACATGTCTAAAAGTTGAGTGAAATATGTGTGAGTGAAAATGAGTAAATTACAAGTGAATCTGGCTGTAAATTGAGGAATGCAGTGTTAACGTAGGGGGGGTGATTTGCAAAAGAACAGATATGAAAAAGATAGCAGAAGTTGGCACGTGGTTGGATGTAGCATATTTTAGAATATGAAAAATACGACAGAAAACATGAATTAGAGGTGTCGAGAATGTAATATGGAGTGTAACTTGAGTGAAAAAAACACCGGTAGCACTCCGGGAGTGCCGGCAGAAGTGAAAACTTCAATATTAACATTGTGCATTTTTGATATTTTGGAATGGTTTGAGAATAACTTTGTATGAATTGCTTTCATTATCAGTATAAAAGTGCTATTATTAATGGGGTGGAATACAATTTATTCATTATATTTATTTATTTATTCATTTATTGCGCTATCGTACACAAAAATGACAATAGGTTTGTTCGGGTGGCAGTTCCCAGTTGTACTGGGGTCACAGAGAACCAGGTTCTGTAACTCTTGGAATCGTCGCAAGTTGTTCTATAACACGAATGGGTGAGAACAGGTGGGAACAGATAATTTCAAAACGATTTCGTTAAGTGCATAGATAAGTGAAAGTAAGGTTATGTTGTACATCATGGACATTGAACTCTAAATACCATATAGGTATTCATATAGAGTTCAATCATGGATAGTGTTAAAAAGATATTGAATAAGTTATTGTGTTATTAATACGGTGGAAATACTTTAGAAATTACAAATATTGAAATTGAACAATTTTTTTGTCATAAATAAATAAACATAAACATATCCATATAAATAACTGTAAATATAATTTATATGTAATGAAATATTTAAAGAAATGATTAAATTTAATTATAATTTGAAATTTCAATACATGTAGAAGTGGTCATCAGTGGAGAAATTATTTTTGTTAGTTCATATCTGGATAAACTGTGAATTTTTCTGTTATTTCATTGTAATTTTGGTGGAAACTGTGTACAGAAAATTTCATATAATAGAATTAGGTAATTGTATATGGAACTGGTGGCATTTGGGAAATAAATAAAAATATTTTCTAACAATTTTCATAGCTTTGTAATTATTTTTTAGATAAGAATTGTTTTAACAAGTCGTTGTGTTCTTGAAAGAGGTCATTCCTCCGTTTCCTTCCTAAATTTTCAATACATTTTGAGTGGTTAAAAAATAAAGATACTACAATCACGAAATAACAAAAATAAATATATAGTATATAAATACGAAATATCGTATATATAAATAATATAAAATAATTATCTTACATACTTTGATCAACAACTATGCAATTGTTTTATTCATCTATTGCAAATGATCCTTCCTCTTCTTTGAGATAACAAAAATTTTGAGAAGCTATTATAACGAATTGATTAAAAATGTATACTCCCACAACATCAAATATACTCAAAAACAGCTATGCGAATATCCTAGTCACCAAATATATAACTTAACTGCCAATTAGAACTACTGAAAATTTGAATCACCGATGATTTGAATTTACCGCTTCTTCTGTTGTACCTTGTACCATCTCTAGATCAGGAACCGTAAGAACAGTAACGAACAGTTCCGAAATCAAGTGTTCCGACCACACGAACGACAAGGAACTCCTGTTCCGTCCCAGACGAACGGGTGGGAACCACAAATTACCAAAAATTACAGTTCCGAACTGCCACGCGAACAAACCTAATTTATATTACATTAACATACACAAACATTCGCACAAGCGCCCTGCACTGCCTAAACGAAACAGCACACGCAGGCACGGTAGAAAGAGTGTGGGATATTATTCCCTCTCCTACTCCTCGATCTTACGCTTTTTCGATCACAATTACGTGACCTGACGCGAGTTTGGATGTTTTTACCCATACAAGAGAGTGCTCAGCGCCGCTAAAGAAGTTTTCACTTCAAAAATAATGAGATAAACGAGATGTTTAAAGGATATATAAAGTCATGCAGTTTCACAAGTACACGTGCAGAAAATAAGTCATGTAGTTCAGAAAATTGTACTATACCTTTTAGAGAGGATTATAGGTGGCTTGAGCAGAGAAATAATGTCTTTGATTGTAAAATAAAAGTAGAGACGTCTTGAAAAGGACTGTGAAAAGGCAATATAGAGCACTAGTCACTACCAGGTTCACTTGTAACGAGGAGTTCGAAGAGAATTCTCAATTGGAAAAGAAAAACTCGAGCAATCAAAATTGAGAGAATCACACATGATCTGTTATTTTTTTGAGCTGATTTTTTCATCGATCGTAAGTATCGATCAACTGTCACACACATCATGAAGTTAGCGATGATACATGAGGTAGACAATCCATGAGCGTAGAGTAGGTTGAGTTGTAGGGTTAAAAAATTCTTGCAATTTTTAACAAGAAGACTGTCACAAACTTCCCGAATAGCCCTTCACAAGCATTAAAATAAATCAATAAATAAGGTGTTCTAAATACGCTTCTTAAGTTGAAAGTTTAAGTGACAAAAACAAAAAAAGGAATGCCCTTCAGTCGGAGAGTCAGGGGTGGAATTGCACAATATATGAATATTTATTGTTATTTCATTTAAGGGCGCCACTTCAACAACTGAAACGCAAAAAAAATGTATAGTCTAATGCTCTCTATTCCAACTTTGATGTGTAAAACAATTACAAAAGAGATCTGTATTGTTCCAATAAACTATGACAAGGAAATCTTTGTTCTGCGGTACCCTCGTATAACGTTATACTCAGTTTCCAATAAAATTGTTCTTACAAATGTTCATTAATTGAAACACAATAAAAAAGAGCGATCAAAATACTTGATCGACAATTAAATAAGGTTGATACAGGATGGAATTTTATCCAACGAAAACTATTATATTTATAAGAGAATTTATCTGACCTCGAGTTAGCTGAGTTATCACCACTCTCTTCTCCAACAAAATGATATTCCCAGACGTCAGGAAACTCTTCTGAATTATTTTAGAAGTGGGTGGATGACTGTCTTCGCCCCCACGGTTTTCAGTGGTTGATGGCCCACAGGTGCTCTGGCAGTGACGTAATCAACGAAAAACGGTGGTAATTTGCAATCAGCACACAAATACAATGAAAATCGCAAGCCGAGAGAAGTACTGACCATCAAATACTATAAGTTATAGTAATGGATAAAAGCCTTCTGCAATAAATAAACAAGAAACCTCAGAAAAAAAGAAACAAAAAAGGCAAACGTTCGAAAGTACTTACAGGATGTTGGGCAGGCTAACTGTAATTGTTTGATTGTAAAAATCCGACAAAGTCGTATTGTTTTGTACTCCAGGTAAGGTAAAACGAAAGGTACGAGCACAATTCAATATTTGAAACAAAACTTTCCCAACTTTATCTCCGTATAAAACGTTCAATATCTTCGCTGGAAAAGCCAAACAATAAATGAAATACGTGCGTATCAAATCTCACATCTGTCGATCTATCGATAATCTTCAGCGCATTAATATTACCAAAAAAAAAACATCGCGATCGTACTTGCGGTCTTCGAATATCACTGGAACCATTGGCGGAGGCATTTTTAGTTTCAATCAGGCTAAATAAAAAGAAAAATCCTGGCACGGGAATTCAAAACCGTGACAAGACATAGAAAAATTTGTATTCTGGCTAAAATACCATAAGCCATTTGAGAAAAAAGATTGTCTGATGTCTCTTTCTACAGGAGTTATTGGTAGCGATCATATTAACTGTCAAATGGCATTTCAAGAAGGACGCAAAGAAATGGAAGCAATTGTTGGAAAAAATTTGTGGAATATGACTTTGTCATCGAAATTTAAAGTTAAAAATTTATGGGATAGTCAGAATAAAATTCGTATTCCTGGAGAACATTCCAGAATCAGTTGCTGTGGTTGGCAATGACGTAGATCTCTTCGTACTTCTCATTGCTCTTACACCAGATCACAGCAATATATTTTTCTACAAAGTTGTTCCAGAATCAAAAGGAAATACTTTGTATTCAACATATCAGGACCGTGAATTGAAACCATTCATTTTATTCGCCCACGCATTTGCTGGATGTAATTCTACTAGTGCTATACAGGGTGTAACTAAGTAAGTGTAAAATATTTAAGGAGGTGATTCCTCATCGAAAAAAAGATAGGATCTTTTATATAAAGAAACTTCATTGGAGCATCCCTTGTTGAGATACAGCCCCTCAAAGGGAGTACATAAAATTTGTATAACAATTTTTTTCACAAGCACCAAAAAAGTTACAATATTGAAATTAACCTAACGTTTCCTACTAGCAAAAAGACACTTATCCAGTTATTTATTTGGTTTACCCCATGGTTGTTAGGGTGGGAAACGCAACCCCTAAAGTTTATTTCCAATGTAACTTTTTGTCTTATTATTTGTTTACCATTTGAAAATTTATTTCCGATAGCCTGTTTCATTCTGATCAAAATATGTCTCATGAGTTTTTTGTCCAAAATAAACCAGTTCGCAGCAAAAAATTATTTTACGAACAACTACAGAGATAGGTACATCTTCATAAATGCGAACTGGACTTATCATTATTCTGTAGTTAGTACCTGCATTAAACGACTAAATGGTAAAAAACAAAACTAATTTATTAATAACAAAACAGACAACACGTAGAAAACATATTAAATGTTCAATAGATATGTCTACCAACACAAGTGGGGAAAATTCGAGCATCGACTAACTGAGATATAAAATATTCACAACCCCAGTTTTAGGAACCAGAAAAACATCACCCCTAGTAATGCTTCCTCCAACAGAGTCAGCATTAATTGAACACACCAGACGAGTTTATTCTCAAATTCAGGTTTGGCTAGGACGACCGTCGTTGATACCTGAACGATGGGGTTGACATAGATTGCATTGTATGCTACTTCCTAAAATTATTACTAAAGCAGTAGCTCCACAGAAATTATTGAATAATGTGAGTCTCAAATTCATTCACACCCTAGTTTTATTAGTTTCAGAAATTTACTCTTATTCTTGTTTTTATTGATTCACGTTTGTTTAAGGTATTCTGCAGCTGTAGTGGAAAATATGATACCTCTCGCTGCAGTTGCAAAAAAGCAGGACTGAAGTGTATAAGGTTTTGCAAAATGTGTAACGGCATAACTTGTGAATATGTCTCTGACCTGATAAATAGAAATGAACTCTGATGTCGATGAAGATGAATGGGATCTAGATGACGCTGAGGGAGATGATATTGAGGCATTTAATTGAAGAATTTTCAGTAAAAAATAAAAAACTGTTTTTTCTGATATTATTCGATGCAGAAACTTCAATTATTATTCAATAGTGCTATTGTGCTTCAAATAATTACTACAGTTTTTTAATTCAACTTTTTTGTCCCATTACTCCGAATAAATTTCTTTCCTTCAAATAATTATTATTATTTCATTATCAGAAACAAACCTATATCTACGTCTAAATTATTATTCGTATATTGTATGCATCTTAAGGAAATTCAGCTAGGAATTTGTTCATAATTGCGGCTGAAAACTATATTAGTTTTTGAATTAAAAAAACTTGAATTTCAATTTCGTCAAATTATAAAATTTCCTTTTTAAAATTTCTCAAATTATCGACTTTTCTATTTCTCATATTACTTCTAGCCTCCATTGAAGAATCTATATCGCCTTCGCTAGCACATCAGATTAGAAAACCGAACATCGTTTTACCCAAACTGTCCGTTTCCAACCAACTCAACATTATATGCTAGGGTTCGATGTAATAAATGCAATACAAAACGAGACAAGAGTCAACTCTGGCGAATATCTGCAAGATGTTTGGTTCAGCGTTAATGTAGTCATTTCATCGAGCGCCAAATTTAAAATTCTTTGGTATGACGCTACTAAAGAAATACGCAGTTTATCAGTATACAAATACACTTTCGAGAACGATAAAGAACATAATTTGGACTAGAATTTTTCGCTCTACAACTTTTGTTTGAAACTTCTTCTTACCAAACCTTCTCATTCGCGAAAATATCAGAAAAACCGTATTTTTTTCCTATATATTCAAGAATTTTTCAATGTTCCTGAAAATTTCAACACCTGTGTTTTTGACCATATATTTCTCTCTTTATAACAATCAACATTTCAGAAATGCAGCTCTTTCCGAGAAAAAGGGATTTCAGCTCTTCCTTTACTGAACTATTATTATAAAACAGAATTCGACATTCACCAGTAAAGTGCCGGGAATTCACTTATTCCAGATAAAAAGTATCAAGAGGATTAGGCTCGTTAATTATTTATTCAAAATTTTTTTTTTCGAACAATGAACAATTATTATTATCATTACTATTATTATTATCCTTTTCAATTTTGTTATTGAAACTTCACTAATGCAGAACTTCTGAATCTGATTTTGATTTTGAATCTTACTTAATGATAAATATTTGCTAATATCATACCTTCTAGGTTCTAAAATATATTGAAGATCTTCAATACCTCTCAGGACATGAACACTCAAGAATCATGAACGAAAGAGAAGCTTGTGTTGCATTCAACGATCTTCTCACATTCCTAGAGAGGTGAGAAAGTTTTTGTTTATCAACATTTGTTTTTAGTTTTGACAACTTTCAGCGACAACGATACACATAAATGCACAATTTACTATACCAGTACACCTTCTCTCTTAAGAGTATTACTTTTTTTTGATAAGTATGGAGAAGATTTCACGAGGAAAAATCTTGATATTACCCATGTTAATCCTTTTGAAACAAACTTGGCTTTCATTTTATACAAGTAAGTATGAAGTTGAGTGGAATTATAATTGTGACATATTTCAGTAAAATGAGTTTCTTTATGTTATAATTGCTTTCTTCTAACTTAGAAATATCTTGTCTATCGTTCTGTCGCCACCATAGAAAGACGTAACGTATCTACTTAACAGTAGGCATACTCAAATTTTGCAAAATAAACATGGACATAACTCTCTAAGTATAACACTTATCTACATGTGCTTCCCACGACAATTATTCATCGACTGTAAATACTGAAAACTTTGTTTCAGCATTTACTTTGATTTGTGATTCATTTAAATTCACTACATTTGGATATCCAAGGTTGTTTCTGTTTGCGTGAAACATAACACCATTCGTCTTACTATAAGATATTTGTTGGATCTCAAATGAATTTGAGTATAAATAGAAAATACTGATGTCTTGCATATTTTGTATTGTTATCAATTTAGCGTATGATCACGAGAATAAAGAAGTTTTTTCATGTAATAAACTTGAATGTGGGTGTTTTTTGTATTTATACGAATGATAAACAGTATATATCGAAACGATATATATTTAAGTTTGTAAATCGTTATTTCTAATTACAATGAGCTATTCTATCTCTCAAGAAATTCATATACAGGGTGTTTGAGAATAAAGTTCCGTTGGTTCGGCCTCTTAATCCTAAGATGATTTCATGATAAAAAGTTCCTATGAACTGTGGGTCTCTGACGCACTGTTTCTGAAACACAGGCTGTTGGAATTAAAAAAAAAATGGTCTTATGAAATTATTTTCTACACCGAAAACGATCTCTTTTTGCGTTTTGGCACGTCATGAGTTCGCGACCACATTTATTTCTTTCAATATCAAATGATATTTAATTTTCACTAGAGGCTTCCGTACAGGCTTCTATCCAAACAAATTCTGTACGCCAAGAATATTTTTCAAATTTTGAATTATTTTCGTGATCACCACATAATTAACAGTAAGAATTGTCTCCTGATATTTTTACCAGCGATGAATACTTTCTTAAAAAAAATTATAAGGCAATTTCATCTAGGAGTTACGAAATTCTTTGTTACTTCCAAAATCGTTTGGACTCAGATAAAGACTGCTGTCGCCTTCATATTTCACGTTCACCTATTCAATCGATTTGTTTATTACAACATTGAAGTTGACTGCTGATTTCACAGAATATCTAGGACGGTTCATTTCACGAACAATGAATTTGGAGACATACATTACACGTATAGTCTTGCTGACAAAAATGTATCAAACGTCAGACGTCTATATGAATAGAGCGTTTTCCTAATAGAGTTGTTCCTGCAATAAACACATTTTACAGTTCATTTGAGACTATCAGAAAAAGGCAGATTGGAACCAAATGATTATTTGAAAGCCGCAATAAAAACTGGGAGTATTTGAAAACACCGGTGTATAGCATTCCAATTCATTCTGTTGAGGAATTGAGAAACAGAACAAAAACTTCCTGCGAAGAGATACGAAATACCCCTTGAATTTTTCAAAGAGTACGTGAGAAGGCGGTTTGCAGCATTCGTACTTGTTGGTGGTGGTCATTTTCAACAATTGATATAGTCCGAGATATAGTCATAAATTTTGTTTTGTTCATTTTACTGGGTTTTTATTGCTTCTTGAATTTAACAATTTTGCATTATTTAGTTAGTGGTAGTAGGTTAGCAGTTCTGTTTTCTTTAACGGAAAGATAACCTTCTATTCAGTAGTAGTAATGGCGCAATTGTCTTTTTTTCGCAAAATTCAGAAAAAGTGTTTTATCGTCTACTGATAACCCACAAAAACATAAAAATTGTTTACGGTGCCGAAAATAAAGAGAATTTTTTTTATTTCAACACCCCGTTTCTCAGAAACAATGCGTCAGAGACCCATAGTCCATAGAAAGTTGATATCATAAAGTCATCTGAGGATTAAGATTCCGTATTCGCGGAATCTCAATTTGAAATTAGTGGGTATTGAGTCACAAAATCGTCACAGGATTAACATACCGAATTCAAGGAACCTTATTCTGAAACACACCGTATATTCAAACAATTTTCAAATTTCAAATCAATCTCATTGATATTGTGAAAGTTATTTTAGGAATAATATATCTTTCTGGATTCGAAACCCATTTGCGCTCCAACAGCTAAAGGTACAAACTTAGCCATTTTAAACAATTGGTGTTAGCAGATGGTTCTGGTTCACGTTGTGACATCATGGATTTTAGATCTGATAGGAAAGTCGATATTTTTGTCTCTTAATAATTTTGATTTTGGTTGTGAATAGGTAGTTTTTGTTGTGGCTGTTTCTCGTTGCTTCTGCTTAGTACCTCTTTAGTGTTCTGGTTGTGGTTTGGGGTATGTAGATACCATCGGTAGGCTCAGATATTATGTTTTCCATTACTTCCTCGAATACTTTAGTTTCTGGTTTGAACAAATTGTTTGTAGATTTGACGACCTCTGTAGTTTGCTGGATGACTACCTTTACATATGACACAAGTGGCTGGTGTTATTTCTGGTTTGAAGTTTTGAATCGTGCTGTTTGCTGAATTTGTAATACATAAATTGAGTGTTGCAATAGGTTTTGTTCTGCCGTATTATGTGCATTGTATGAATTCTGGGTTTTTACTAGGAGATTCTATTGAAAAAATCTTTTTTGTTTTTCCTGGGCTTCAGCTGTACTGAAATAGAGAGAGCGGATGTTTTGTTGTACGATCTCTGATGTTGATGATGTTTCTCACTTTATGGCCTGCCTTTTCAATTTCCTCTTTAATCTCATCAATAGAAATGCTGTAGTGAAAATGTCTGATAACCACTCAATAGGATAGAAGTTTACCTTAAAATTGTTATCTGCTAGAGTTTTCATATAGAATTGTTTCTCAGCTATCACTGATGATAATTTTCTTTCCATTTCTGTTACACTGTGTATAAAAATTGATGGAGGTCTTGGAACTGTTCTTGTTGTATGGGGAATATTATTGTCATTTGATTCTTCAGATAGAAACGAAAATCTGTTTTGTGTGCTTATTGATGGATTCCCAATAATTTTAGGTGAAAAAGATGAAGATTTTTTTTTCGACTGTCTGCCATGTAATTCTGAATTCAACTTCATCGAGAATCTCAATGGATTGTAATGGATTAGGGTACGACATTATTAATTCACCATAGGACGCTTTTGTCATGAACGTAGTAATACAACAGTATATTACGATGGTTACAAGATTGATATCGTACGAAAGATCACTAAGCGATATTGCAGAGCGAGGTTTTTGGATGTACTAAACTGAACTGAACTGCCGAGGACACCTTGTTAGATAGTTACTTGTAACCCTTAATTGTTGGTCACTACGGACAGTTTTGATTACAGCATTTACTCACGTATTCAGCCTTTGATCATCCTCGATAAGATGTTACGATTTCAGAGTGCTGATTACGAGAAAGGATTATATTCATAAAATCATTTGGTAATATTTAAGTTTATCTGTTTGCATACGATGAAGCATTTTGTCCAATTGCATCGCAATTAATAATCGTGTTGACCAGTTCGTGGTGACTAATTCAAATAAAGAGGGTTTGTTTTCTATGGGTCAGGGCACATTACACCTCCCCGCTCATAAGAAATTCTCATAAATTTTCACTTAAGACTAGTTACTAATACTAGAATATACAATGACATGCTGTGAAAAAATATATAAAATAAATTATTAGACATAGAATCATAATCGATATAAGAATATTCATATGAGGTTAGTTTTGAGTTTATTAAGGCTTTAATTATGTTTCACTTAACTATGTTGTTTTGCACTCGTTTCCTTTTAAATTTCACAATTTTCAGCTATGCTTTATTCTTGTTTATTGGATTTATAATGATCTGTTATAAACCAATTATGATTTCTATTAGTGGTTCTACGTTTGTTTATCGCTCGGAATAATCTATATAATAAATAAAGTCCACATACTTTCATTATTGTCATCATTATGTAAATGAAATATATGTTATTCAATATTTTCGAGGGCAAACTTACTTCCTGTTCCATATTTTCAAAATCAGACATCAATATTTCGAATTTGTGACTGGCCAGGTTGAGACTTTCTCTATCTAATGAATGAGATTCAGATGAGGTCGCATATGTCTGAGAGAGGTTCAAAAATTTTGTAATTTTACAACAGTTAGGCAAAACAGATTCGAAACTGCTGGAGAATTTTTATCTTTCACTGATGTTAACACGGTAGCGCTGGCATGTATTCGACAATTAGGTTGCATCTCGAACATTCCCGTACTCTTAAGAATATATTCTTCAGAGAAGCGATATTCACACGTTAACGTGATTTTCGTTGGTGTTGGAAGAACGTACAACCATTTGTTTCTGTTATGAATGGCATACCACATTTCTGAAGTTAATTACTCAGACGTTTGTCGCATGTATTCGGAGTTTTGTGAGTATCTGCTAGAATTTCTGTTTCGCATATTGGACGATTACACACTGAAAATATTGGATGTTGTCCGATGTAGATCGTCCTATTTCAGTAATTTGCTCGCATCCATTTAAATGTTCTAGTGGCGTTTATGTGGATTTGTCTCAGAGAGAGCAAGAAAGTTGAACTGGGGCAATATGAAAATATGTAGTTTATTAGCGAAAGTGGAAAGAGGAACAATTCTGCTGAGCGCGTCTGCAACTTGATTTTTTTTTCCGGATTTGTTAATGATCTCATACTTATTCATATTTATCAAGAAGAAGGCACCATCTTGCTAACTGTGAACTAAGATCCTTGATATTGAATAACAATGTGAAAGGTTCATGGTCTGTGAAAATATTAAACTTTCGGCCTTAAAGATATGGTCGACAGAGTTTTATAGCCCATACAATAGCTAACGCTTCTTTTTCTATTGTACTATAATTTTGCTCTGCTCGATTCAGGATTCTACTAGAAAAGGCAATAGGTTTATCTTGACCAATCGGCCCTTGAGATAGGACTGAACTTAGGGCGTAGTTGCTGGCATCGGTAGTAAGATTGAAAGGTTGTGAGAAGTCTGGGTATTTTTCTGCCTGCAGCTTAGGGTGAATTGGGAAAGTCTCCGAATACTTCCCGCAGTGGAATGTTGTGGATTGCCAAATCGCCACCATGAATAACAATGTCATCCATGTACACAAAGCATCGATAGTTCGTGATTCACGCGAGAATAGTATCCATCGCTTCCTGAAAAGTTGAAGGACTGCTTTTCAGTCCACGGCATTCGTTCGAATTGAAAATGACCAGAGGGTATGGAAAATGCAGTTTTCGACCTTTCAGCGGGCGTTACTTGTATCTGGTGGAAACTGGAAGCTAAATCCAAAGTAGTGAAATATTTAGAGTGTCCTAATTCGTCTAGAAAATCGGTGATGTTAGGTATTGGATATGAGTTTTTGAAGCTGATATTATTGAGACGCCTGTAGTCAATAACTAGACGCCATCTTTTTTCGCCGTCAGAGATTAGGTTTTTTGGGATGACCCACACGGGACATTTCATTTCTTTCACTTGCCTTTCGACTTCGAGTTTATGTATTTTAGGATATCGGTAGGTTTTGGTTCAGGGGATGACGTTTTTTGGAAAGCTCTTCGTCCAGACTATCAGCGTGATAGAGTGGTAACTTGGAATCATTCGAAAGGGGATCTCGTCAGAAACGACATGGAACAGTATTGGTCAAGTAGTCTAGTAGTGAGAGTTTGAGATAACAATAATAAAGTGATTTTTTTGACACATGCATATAGATTCCGTTCAGACTAATAATTAAATCTTGGTGCTTTTCCACATATTCTTCGACTGCACTGTTTTTAATAAGGCAAAGGGTGGCACCGGTGTCCAGAATGAATTTACATTTACTTTTGACAAGTTCTAAATCGACGAACGTCGTTGAATGATTAAGGTTTCCTGCCATTGCGACGCGTCCATGTACGTGTTGCTGGTTTTCTCGTGGTGTAGTTTGAGTCGAATATGATCCGTTTGATTACGCGAGGGATTGGCATTTAAACGTAGCCCATTATTATATTGTTCTTTCCTACACTCGTGGATCAAATGCCGAATATTTTTGCAATAATTACATTTTTTCATGTCCCGATTTTTTGAATGTCTTGGTTCTCCTTGATCGCGGCCTCTACTACAATTTTGATTTCGCGAAAAGTGATTGTTCGGATTAAATGAGTTTGAATTCGAGTGATTGTGACCGTTTTATGAAAAACTGAACCGATCACAAGGATTGTCATTCTGACATTCTGAAATTTCGCAATTTTGGACCTAGACTTGATCTCTTGCTCTTCTCCGCGAGCGAGTGGAATGGCATCTTCTAATGTTTTGGGATCTTGCGGCTTGTTATCTATTTGATTCCATCAGGAAAACATTGAGGGCCTGAGTTTGACTTAACTCTGAGTATATTCCGCGCCTGGAATCATCCATAGAATAATCAAAAGATCCTTTGAGTTTTATATAGAAATTTTCGACTTTATTAGCAAAAGAATTAACGCTTTCATTTGGGGTTTATTTGCGTGCATGTAATTCGAGTTGCCATTGAGCATGAGTTCTGCAATCAGTGTAACTATCTGAGAGGTATTGTTTTAATGAGTTCCAGGTGGAAAAATTCCTGTTTTTAATTAGCATTCGGGGTATATCACAAATTTCAGTTTTAATAACTTGAAGAAGCAATCCTTTATTATTTTCTTCGATCGAATTGAAAACTATGTTGCAATTGTCTAAGAATTCATGTAATTTCTCAGGATTACCGTTGAATCGAATGATCATACGTTCTCCCATTTCCCAAGAAATAAATGTTTTTTGTTGTGTTGTTGATATTGTTTCTGGCATTTTTAAGCAAATATTATGTTGATGTAGAAAAATTGTATGAAAGTTTAGAAAAGAGGAGTAATAAACGTTTAAAGAGAAATTCGAATCAGGGAAGTAAAGATCCGAATGGAATATAATTAGCGTTATATTTGGACTTGTAGAAAAAGGTTGTTTTTTTTATGCGAAAGATAAAGCAGTTGATTTTACCAATAGAAATAGCAATTATAAAGAATTAGAAAGATTTTGCTGTTTAGAAAAAATAATATGGCAGTGACAAATAGTATTTATATGACAGTTGCAATAATAGTATTGATATGGCGGTAGCAGAAAAGGTGTTTAAAATAAATGTTTGCAAATAAAATTGTTGAAGAGACCAATTAGAGAACACACTCAACAGTGAAATGGGGTTGTTATTGGCTATATTGCTGGGATCATTTTTTTTCACAACGGGTGCAACAGAAGCAATTTTCTATGAAGAATGAAACTTGCCCTTACTGACAGCCATATTAATGAGATCGTCCAACAGATCAGCAATAATATAAGCCACTATCTTCAATGTACCAACAGATAATTGTTAATTCCTGAACTCTTCTTGTATTTCAAAGATTTCAAAATCTGAATAACCCCTCACAACTATAAGTAACAATTAGAAAGATAGGGAAGATGTGGTGCAACATTGAGACACATAATTACCGAAATATGATCCCCATATACAGGGTTGGGATAAAGTTTGGCACCAAGTTAATATATATTCAAAACAAAATATTTTTGAAATTTGGCAGCTGAGTGTAATGGACCACAATGCATTTGATGAGCATATTTTCATTAATGAGATACTTCCGGTTTAACCGCAAATGACCATTTTATTTTATTTAAATAGGATACCCTGTATATTTCTGCAGATTCTGAAAGAGCACCTTGTTTTGGATCTGTCCATACCAGGTTCATGTGAAAATTATCTGTAAAAAAAGAAATACAGTTTTTTTGTCCAATTGAGGAAAAAGTCGTTCAGATCAATAAATTGAAGTTGTTCGTATCCATAGTAAAGATAAAACGAAATATTTTGTTGTAGGTAACTGTCTCCACGTTTTTTGAAGTTTAGTTTGTGAATACGTTTTAAAATGGGCAATTTGAGTGAAAAAGATGGTATTGAAATATAAATGATGATCGGTTATGGTGATCGTGTTAGAAGTCATGAAGAAGTGTGTCATATTTTAAATGATTTGCATCCTGAAAAAAATCCAATATCACGATCAACAGTTACAAGAACTTTACAACGTTTTAATGCATCTGGAATGGTCAAGGATTTGCCAAGATATGGAAGACCACGGGACGTAACTAACGAAGCGATGAGGCAAAATATTGCCATTGATTTAGAGGAATCACCTCAAACTTCTACCATAGTTCTGGCGTGGAACTACAGCATAAGTCGATGTTCTGTGGGAAAAATATTAAAAAAGAAAATTTTTATCCGTATAAGGTACGATTGGTCCAAGAATTGTCACAGGATGATTTTGATCGACGGTTCTACTTGAGCGAACTTTTTGTTTGAATGGAACGGTTAACCGTCATAACTCAAGATATTGGTCAACTGAGAATCCTCATTGGACTGATGAAGCACAAACTCAGCTACCAGAAAAGTTGATGTTTGGATGGGAATCGTACAAAATAGGCTGATAGGCCCATTTTTCATACACGGGAACTGAAATGGAGACGATTGTTTAGATTTACTAAATGATCAAATCATTCCTGCACTCCAACAGAACGGGCAGTTACCACCAAACGTTTGGTTCCAACAAGATGGAGCACCTCCTCACTATGATCGACGGGTTCGGCTACTTTTCCAAATCGATGGATTGGACGTAGAGGACGCAAATAGCGGCCTGCTCGTTTTCCAGATCTCAGCCCATTAGACTTTTTTCTTTGGGGTTCTGAAATCACGTGTTTATGTTAATCGACCAGCATGCTTCCAGGAATCGAGACAACGGATTCTTGATGATTGTGCATCAATACATGGAGAAGTCTTGAGAAAAATACTCAAGAATTTGTCAATAGACTGAGATATTGTCAGGAAGTGAATGACAAGTACTTGAAACATTTTTTTAAATTACTTTTGATAATTTGCTTTTACTAGTGAAAGCCTTGTATTTCTTCTTTTTATTGATTTTAATAAAAAATACGTGATGAAAAGCAGAAAGAGTTATCTACTACAAAGTATTTCGTTTTATTTCTCACTATTGATACAAATAACAACGATTTATTTAATTATTTGAATGGATTTTTTCTCAAATTTACAAAAGGGCTGAATTTCTTCTTTTTACATAGAATTTTTACATGGAAACCGATATGGACAGATCCGAAACAAAGTGCACTTTCAGAATCTGCAGAAATACACAGGGTGTCCCATTTAAATTTCGTCATTTCCGGTTAAACCGGACGCATCTTATTAATGAAAATATGCTCATCAGATGCATTGTGATCTATTACACTCAGCCACCAAATTTCAAAAATATCCCCCGTTTTATTTTAAAGATATTAATTTGGTGCTAAACTTCATCCCAACCCTGTATATAAAGACTCAAAAACTATTCGAGGACTCCCTTCTACATATTTCCCTGTTCACAATCTTCCAAATTGTTGAACTTTTATTTATCTATTTTTATTAATAATTATTTTCAGTTGTCAAGGAGTTTTCAAAGTTGTAACACTCCATGACGAACATGTTGTGAAGCTTCCATGTTGCCCGCATTCCATTATGTGTGAGCTGAGTAAAATTGCAAAGTATCATTCTGATATATGCAACTTTGATGAAATCTGCGATGAGGAAAAAACGTCGAATCATATAACTAGAACAGATACTCTGGTGAATAGTAGTTCAATCCAAATCAAATATTTGATTATAATGGAATTGTATATTTTGCCCATATTGTTCACCATTAATTATCAATAAAAGTTTATTTAGCACTTGGTGATTTTTCATTTACTTATTACTATTTCTGGTTATATTATATTACTATTATTATTATCTTTATTTATTATGATACAATGATTATCGAAATTGTGGAGGGTATTTTCGTACGTTTCGACTTGTTTCAAAGCGTATGAGCTTTAAAAAAGTGAGGCGAGAAAGTTTCAGAAATTCTAGAAATATTCACATGGTGGGCAAGATACCCTTCGAGCTATATTCTCACATCCTTTAATGCAGATGTTATACAGGAAGTTTATTCGGATAGCGATGCAAATCACAGTATCGAGGTTTCGAAGAGTCGGCCGACATCCTCGCAAGGTCTTTCTTTCAACCTTTCACCCCTGAACCACCGGGAGCGTGTCCGACCCTCCAGGGGTCTTGGTGCTGCTCAGAGATAGTGGACATCGAGATTGACAGCGAACTCGACTCTGGTCAGCCCACAGATGTCATATATCTTGATTTCTCCAAGGCACTTTACAAATGCCGCATAACCGCTTATTGGCAAAGCTGGAACACATTGGAATCCGGGGAGGGCTGCTCGGCTGGATTTGAGCTTTCCTATCTGGCCGTACTTACTGCGTGCGTATGGGCAACACATTCTCTTCTTCCTCTTGGCCCGTATTTTCCGGCGTTCCACAGGGTTCTGTATAAGAGTCCTTCTCTTTCTTCTTTACACCTCCGACCTGCCACGACAGATCAGATCCACCTTATCACATTTCGCCGATGATATAAAACTGTACAATAATCCTATCACGGAACACGATGCTCTTCAAACTGACCTGAATACTTTGAAGAGGTAGTGCGAAAAGTGGTTACTCCCCATCAACATTAGTAAGTGCGTTGTCCTCCACATTGGAAAAAACAACCCTCGTAAGAGATACACCATCAGTGGAGTTGACTTGACTCCGGTCTCTCAGATTAATGACCTCCGCGTAACAGTTTCACATGATCTCAGCTGGTACGCCCACATAGAAAGTAAGTAGATGGGCTAGGGGAGTTCTAGATCAAGATTGACCTATGACCCCCTTAGTCGATGACCCCGAGTGGTTAGAAATCGGCGCGCCACCTCTTAGGGATCTACCGGTGCGCCACCTAGCGGGTTCTAGATCAAGCTCCCTTAGCCCGGGAAATCTGTATTACCGACCGTCGCCATCTTGAGTTTCTTATGAAAGATTCTGTGTGTGGGTTTGAACTCAGGATTGCTGGGTCAATAGGCGCAAATTCAATCTTGGGCTAATGATGCTGTAGGTATAAGTGGAAGTTTTGTGTCTCTAATAGTAAATATTTGACACTCGATTGAAAGAACTGACGTTGAATGGATGATTTCTCTCAACGTAAAGGCACTGGCGTTGAATCAGTTTCTGTACTGAATTTTTTTGTTGAAAAGCACAAACTAATTGTCACTATCCGACAGTGTTCAATTTGAATTGTCTGAATGCGAACATCGTTTAGTACACTCATCGGATTGAGATGTTTTCTTGAGAAGCACCAACTTATTGTCACTATCCGACTGTGTTCAATTTGAATGCGAAGAGTTCAGTAGAAAATATCTGAAATAAGCACTGACGTAGCTTCGCCGGTGCTTCGAGTGGAAATTACATGGTTTGACTATTAAAACCAATTTCAGGTTTTTTTATTGACTCAACATAATGTTAATTATTTACATCGTTCAATACTAAAGTATTGAAAGAGGAATAAATTCCTATAAAAGTACATACATCTCTGGACACAAGGATTAATTCTACAGAAAGCATTTATAAAATCTTCAACAGAATTGTTGTTATTTTTGCTGGAGTTTCGTATCAATTCTTTGATAGTGTCCATGAATTTAAAGTAATACAAAGTCATTAGGAGATTTTTCAACATTTCAAGACGACTAATAATTATCAGTTGATTAAATTGAGATATCTTATTTAAGTCAACTTCACTGAAATATATGCAGTTTCCCCATTTTGTGACGCTATTAATCATACATTCACCAGTACATCGTACAACTGTAGCTCCACATTCTTATTGATAACCATTTTTTCAATTATTGCAATAAATGACTCCCATTCCCAATCATCAAAGGATATCACGAAGTCATTACAGCTCAGCTTGATAGCAGGTGTGAATTGTCTCGCTGGACTTATACCACAATCGATGTATAGAGAAGCAGACTCTAATCCACATTCAATTTCAAGGTGGAACCGGCCGTTCAACAGGTAGTGCTTTTCATTTGTAACTTCAAAATTACATGATTCAGGATTCGAATCTGCGTTTTCACTTAGCGCCGACTCATATATTGGTGATAGCATGGTTGTTCAAAGTTTGTTTTCTGACTGAATCCAGGAATCATGTTCTTTACTCATTCCCAACTGTCAAGTTTAAATAAATAAACTAATTTTATTTTTAAGAATATTTAATAACTTTAAGTTAAAAACAATTTCGTACACACGTCTTATTTTTACTAACTCTAGCTATCAACTGACAATCACAGAACATCAGAAAGTTCACGCTAGGTGGCAGTTCATATCATGACATCTCCCCTTATAAGAAATTTTTGGTTTACATTTCAAAAATAAGGTTTCAGTACAATTTCAGACCTACAAACTAAAAATTTAGAAAGCACTGACGTGAGGTCAGATTACTTTGGCACTCTTGTTGAGCTACTTGCGAGTAAATATTCAAACCATAACAAATCTATAAGCACTCTGATCACCTGAACAATAGTCTTTTCCCGTACTATGGGACAATGCGATGAAAATATGAACGCCTAATGAATGAACAAACCCATATCTCAAATTAAAAATAACTACTCATAATTTTCCCCAAGTTTTGTTCGAAGCTATAATTCTCTTTTCCTAAAAACTTATGTCAGTGCTTTTCTGAATTTTAACAACGTATATTATTTCAGCCACCGAGATTGAATTCTATTCAAAGAGAAGATAATGCGGTGAAATTATATATTGAAAAAGGATAATGGGTTAAACCGCAGGAATGCAGAAAATATGGGAAATGGATGGAAGGTACTTGCCGACACGTGTTTCTGCTTATTGGCTTCTTCAGGGCAAGGCAACCAAGAAACCTGGATATGGATGGAAATGAATAATGAAAATAATATATATATATCCAAGGTTAGCACCCTTGGAAGGGATTAAATTTACTAGCTCCTGTTACGAGAAGTAGAACACAGGGCGGTAGGGGGCTTCAGACCGGCTCCCTTCGGAGCCGTCCAGAGGATCGGTCTGTTGGAGGAACGTGTGGGGCGAGCGGCGCACCCCTCCGAGATGGCACCGTAAGGCCATGTCCCGCCTCTCCGAGAGGAGAAAGCCCTGACAGCTTGGGTGTTCGTACCGTTCACTCCGCTGCTAGAAGGCCACAACGGGATAGGCGAACGCGCTGGACTACCGATGATAATTGTATGGTGATGCGTTCTCACTATATAGCTTTGAACCTTGTTGAGAATAGTAACACCACATACAGGAACCTACTCTTGGAGACATGGAAGGAAATTTGCCCTGACCGTCCGGCATATGCTCAATTACTGTCTAACAGGGTACGGTGGATCCTTGACAAACAAAAACTTTCCCGTGCTGAGCTGGAATGTATCAAAAACAGCTGCTTCCCTACCACCACAGAGCAAGAGATTGCCAGTTCACCAGAAGAATCCAGAAAAAGGTCATCGGCGGGGATTAGAAGAAGCGGCATTTTTCTTAGACAGCCAGAGGTAGACACGACCGAGAAATCCTTCATTACCAACTTGATGAAGTACTCTGGAGTTGCTGCGGAGAAGAGACCAAAAATCCCGCGATTGAGATACTCCAAGATAACACGAGATCTAGTAACAAGGGTTAACTCAAACATCTCGAGACATCTGGCAAACGTGGAGACACTTGAGGGACTGGTGGATACGGTGTACGCGGGTGCCGTGACTGTGGCTGAGGCTCTCGGATACCTGATTGAACATCCCAACGGTGCACTAAGACCACCCATCACTCCCCCTTGGAAACTGCGCCTAGAAAAAAAGATCACATCTTTAAGGAAAAAGATCGGGATAGTTCATACCTACCTTAACTCGACAACACCAACAGCTAAAGTCGTTAAAGCTGTTAGGAAGGTGGCTTCTGAATGTCGTATCAGGCGCAAGGACCCCATCTTCAAAGACAAGTTGTCTGTCTTTTCCGATCACCTGAAACAAAAAATTAAGGCGCTAGGGAATCGCATCAGAAGGTATAACGAAAGGACCAAACGCAACAGGAACAACAACCTATTCTATAAAAATCAAAAGCAGTTCTTTCGATCACTGGAGACAGCAGATGAGGAGAAAGAGGTAAAACTCGAGCCTGAGGCTGCGCGCGACTTCTGGGAGGGGGTATGGTCGAGGGAGAGCACTCACGACGAGGGTGCATATTGGATAGAGGAAGCACAGCAGAAGATTCCTAATGAGGTAATGGAGGAAGTACAGGTGCAGAAGTCAGACATTGTCGAGACACTCAAGAGAACTAACAACTGGGCTGCACCAGGTCCAGATAAACCCCACAATTACTGGTGGAAGCACTTCAATAGTGTTCACGATGTACTGACACTTCTTATACAGGATGCTCTGAATAACCCTGCATCAGTACCTGGTTTCCTCACAATGGGAGTCACATACCTCATCCCAAAGAGTGGCGACAGAAAGGACCCCAAAACTATCGACCGATCACTTGCCTCTCGTCGCTGTACAAAATAGTCACTGGGATTATAGCGAGATACCTCAGCAAACACATCAGAGATCACAACCTGATGACTGAAGAGCAGGGTGGATGCCGGGGAGGAGCGAAGGGGTGCAAAGAGCTTCTGCTTGTTGACCATGTTACCACTAAGCAGGCGCGAAAGAAGCTTAGGAATATCTCTGTTGCCTGGGTGGATTATAAGAAGGCCTTCGACTCCATCCCACATACATGGCTCCTGAAGGTGCTGGAAATGCATGGAGTAGCTAGACACGTTATAGAACTCCTGAAGAACCTCATGAAGACCTGGAGGACCTCCTTGAATGTTAACGTCGGAGGAACCATGACAGAATCGCGAATGATAAAGATCCGAGAGGCATTTTTCAGGGGACACGCTGAGCCCTATCTGGTTCTGTTTGGCGCTTAATCCCTGAGCATAATTCTGAAGAACACGAATTATGGATACGTTGTCAATAAGAACAGACACATCGCTATTTCACATCGCATGTACATGGATGACCTGAAACTTTATGGAGCCAACTCAGAACAACTCAGAAGAATGCTGGAAGTCGTCGCAGCTTTTAGTGAATCGGTGGGAATGGAGATGGGGGTCGATAAGTGTGCCATACTGGACGTCAGGAGACGAAAAATCGATGACAATATGGAGGGAGCAACACTTACCAACAATGTCACAATACCAAGCCTGAGCAAAGAAGTCCCATACAAATATCTGGGAATCAAGCAGGCCTTAGAAATCAAAACTCCCGAAATGAAAGAATCCTTCAGAGAAAAGCTCCTAGCTAGAATAGCTTTGCTCCTCAGGGCAAAACTCAACTCAAAGTCCCTATTCACTGCCATCAACATCTGGGCAATCCCAAGCGTGACCTATTCATTCGGTGTTCTCAATTGGTCAACAACTGAACTCCGAGCACTGGATCGGGATGTCAGATCAATGCTGACCAAATATGGAGTTCACCACCCCCACTCCTCTACTATTAGGCTGTACCTTCCGCGGCACCAAGGAGGGAGAGGACTGATGAGCTTGGAGGAAGCTCATGCCAAAATGGTCAGAGATCTTAGACAACACTTTCTTAAGAACAACTCGCCTCTCTTCGAAGCGATATGTGAAGCTGATGATGGGATGTCTGCCCTAAGGCTTGCTGAACCGGGATACCAGCTTCCGCAACCCTCTGTAGAAGAACGCATCCAGGAGTGGAGAAGTAAGGCTTTGCACGGAAGATATCCAACCCATCTGCAGAGCGAAAACGTAGAAAGATCCGAATCGCTTACTTACCTGCGTGCGGGCTATCTCTATCCGGAAACAGAGGGACGACTTCTGGCGATACAGGACCAGGTTATGCCTACCAGAATGTACATGAAGCACATCGCCAAGCAGGATGTCCCATCGGATAGGTGTAGGAAGTGTGCCCGATGTGCGGAGTCTATTCAGCACGTCACCTCCTCTTGCCCTATTCTTGCCCCCAGGGAGTATCTTGACAGGCACAATTCCATGGGAAAGATATATCACCAGCAGATCGCCCTGAAACTGGGATTACTACAGGATGAGGTCGCGCAACATGTCTACTTACCAAAAACCCTCCTGGAGAATAGGCGCTATAAAATCTATTGGGACGCCACGCTTATAACCGATAGAGGAGTGGCACATAACAGACCTGACGTCGCCATCTTCGACAAGGAAAAGGAAACATGCCTGCTGCTGGATTTCACTGTGCCAGCGGATGACAACTTGGCAAAGGCGTACTCTGAGAAAGTCAGCAAATACTCTGAACTGGCCTTCCAACTTCGTGAAGTACACAGACTGAAGTCTGTAAGTGTACTACCGTTGATTATCTCGGTGAATGGGCTGATTGAAAGACACTTACCTGAGAACACTCGGAGACTCTGCCTGGATCAGCATGTTATATCTAGCTCACAGAAACAGATAATCTTGAGCACAACGAGAATTGTCAGAAAATTTCTCCAGGGCCCATAGCGGCGGTGCACGCCTTGATCCTTGATCCGGTGTGCACTGTTTCTTACCCGCTCGTAACGCGGTGATTTAAAAAAATATATATATATATATATATAGTGGGCGCAACCAATGTTAAATCTCCGGTTCAAGTGGCATCCACGGTAAAACAGCATCCGATGTACGGATGCCACTTTACCAAGTCCAAAGATCATCACTAACCGGCATAACTCATCGCCCTCTTTCGTTTGCGCCTACTTTCAGCTGGACGAATTTTTGACCTATTTTTGGGAAATGTTTATTGGAGGTGATTTTCGAACTTCACTGGACTTCCTCGTGGTGGCGCTCTGGTCGATTTCGTGTATATCGAAAGTATACCCGACTTGTCCAAATAACGCCCATCTTAGCATCCGGTGGGTCTGGCAACGTCGCAACTCTGCAGGTGTTCATGAAATGGAATGAAATTTTACGATCTCGCGTGACCTTGGTGCTCGACTGCGTTTTATAGTTCTTGGAAGTGGAATCACGATGCTAGTTGAGATTGAATATTTGCAGATGCGTTGATTCTCTTGAATCGCATATTAACAATTGGAACATATTGGAGTGGAGAATTGATATACAATTGAATATGAATCCTAGGTATTACAATTGTTCTTCAATTCAAGAGATGAAATTCTTATTATTTATACGATAATTTGAAATTGGAAATGAAATTTGTGTGACTTTGTAGTCGATATTTTCATGTGGAAAACAAAACCCAATCTGAAATATTTTACAATATGACATTCAGTAAGTCTTGGAGATGTTGACGAGAATTTTTTGATGATACAAATCGTGTGAAATTTTTATTTAGACAATAACCACCATCTCATATTGTTCTTACAACCAACGTTTCGATAAACATCTTTTATCGTTATCAAGGCAAAAATTCCACTTTTAAAAAAGCTGACAATTTCAATAATTTCCCATTTCATTTCGTGTCAAGAATGACAGAACTTTCAAATATTGTCAGCTTTTTCAAAAGCTATTTGTTATGCCTTGTGAACGATGGAAGATGTCAATCGAAACGTTTTAATCAAAACAATAAGAGATGGTATTTATTACCCAAATATTCTACAGGTCTTCGAAATCCAACGTGGTTTTTACTCGACTTAATTCATTCGAGAAATTAGTTGCACTGATGATTCAATACTTGGGGAAAACATTTCGTAGGTCTATTCAGGAGGGACATTTCCACAAAATTTGAGGTATCACAAAATTAAGTACAAACTAGACGTTTATGAGAGACTGGGTCTATCTGAAATCTGAACACTGAGATTATATTATTATTAGTTATACTCTCCAGACTTAAGATATTCTCGAAATCTGGAAAATTTTGTCCGTCCGTGAGCACGAATACCTCAAAACGAAACGATCACTGTAACTGAATAGGGTAGGTCTGTCGGTTTGAATATCTGGACTCTTGTTTACCTGAACAGTGTATGCTCCAATTTTTTCGAATATTTGAAATTTTCGGATTTTTTGTTACAAGATGTATCAAAAGTAGGTAGCTTAAAACGATTTCATCCGTCCGTGAGCAAGATGACTCTCGATCGGAAAGAGCTTGAGAACTGAATGGGATAGGTAAGAGGGTTTGAATATCTCGGCTTATTTAGTTAATCGGACAAACCTGCTGGGTAGTTTGAATATTTTTCATCAAGCTGTTTCATTATCCTCACTAGTTCTAATTTGAACATACAGGGTGGGCCATCCATAACTTTGCAGCCTGAGTTTTGAGCTTTGGTAATAACGAAAAAACGCTCGGAGTAGGTCAATTTTTGTAGAGAGGGAAAAAAAGTGTGTTCAAATCAGTTTCATATCACTACCCCTCTGGTCGCAACCCCTAACAGCTCTCGTTCTTAATAGGGAAAATGGGTCGAGCTCTGACAGAAGTACAATAAAAATGGAAGAAATGTATAGGGTTCCTCGTACCACAGATAATCCTTTATGAGATGAGATTGCTCAACGAAATGAACGAACTTGACTTTGATCACCGATTACAATTTTGCGAAACAATGGGTGATACGATAAGTAATAATCTGGACCGCCATTTTGAATATCTGCTTCTCCAATGAATGCTCTTCTTATTCAAATGGATCTATAAAAGTCACAACTGTCCATATTGGTCTTATACCAACCTAAGACTAAAGAGAGATTCACACTCGGTATCCTGAAAAGCTGAATGCCTGGGTCGATATCGAGGTCGGTATTTATGATGACAATTTTGTGACTACAAATCTTAAGGATGTAGTGTAGGGTATCAATTTTCAACATTTTCAAACTTATACAATTATATAGTTTTTTTTTAATTTTTGCTAGAACTGGTATAACCCTAGCATTTCGCCTAGTAACCGCTTGACGTTGAGTTTTTTAGGTCATCACATTAAGATGAAAATGTCGAGCTTAGTCAGCTTGACATACATAACATGAAGACAAGTTCAATTTCCTAAACGGTAAGAACTGACTGCTCATTTTGAGGGTATATATGAAGATATTTCAGTATTCTCTTTATGTAATGTATGTATTTTGATCAGAAGCATAATTTAAAATAATTTTCATATATTTAGGTTTTTTACAATAAAAGGAAAGAGAGTACTACTTCATGATTCATCTAAACGTATTTTATATTTCTAGCAAACAGGTTATTTTTAGCGTTATTTGCCACTTAAATGCCATAAATGTCTCGTATCAGTAGTGTTGGAGGAATATGCAAAATGTTTTAGAATGAAATATTTCAAATAAGTAGGGAAAATTTGGAATTATAATAAATTATTATAAATTGATTGCATTTCTGTTGCGATTTGAATTTGATTGTTTGTCTTAATCAAGTTTAAAATATAAACAAATTTAAAATATTGAATTATTGTTTGGGCTGTAACCATCATCTCTTGTTTTCGTTCTCTCCAACGTTTCGACAGACATCTTCTCACGTTTTCAAGGCAAAATATTAGCTTTTAAAAAAGCTGAGTTCAGAAAAATTATTCAACCTTTCAATTTGAAAACGTCAAATTGACAGATTATGAGAACTAGATAAAATTGAATTGGGACTTATCGGTGGTTTGAAGATTTCTTTAAGTTATTTCTAACAATCAGCGTCCAAACTTCCGCTAACTCAATTGATGATATACTTGAGGGATCGAGAGCGATATTCATGTTCGAAGTGTAACTTAAAGAAATCTTCAAACAACAGATAAGTCCCAATTCAATTTTATCTAGTTCTCATAATCTATCGATTTGACGTTTTCAAACTGAAAGGTTGAATAATTTTTCTAATCTCAGCTTTTTTAAAAGCTAATATTTTGTCTTGAAAACGACAGATGTCTGTCGTAACGTTGGAGAGAACGAAAACAAGAGATGATGGTTATAGCCCAAACAATAATTCAATACAAGTTCCATCATCAAAAATTTTTTCGTCAACAAATTTAAAATACCCAGACAAAAGAAGGGTAGACTTGGATATCTTTTGATAAAATGCTCATTTTTTCCTATTTCAAAATCTCAAGAAATTTCTCCATATAATGGAGATTTCATGTGAAAAACATCAGGCAAAAGAAAATGAATTTATTTGGGCAAACGAATATTAACAGTTCTTGGTTCATTTCTGTATAAACTGCGTAAATTCAATTCAACGAACAGAAAACTTATTTGAAACAACTACATAATAACTCACATAAAAAGGATCGAATGTGACTTTTGCAACCCAAACACTTGAGAACTAAAACAATGATGAAACTACATGAAATTAAAAAAACAGAAACATCAAGAAATAACAAAAGAAAAGATAAATTTGTAATTTATATATATTGCTCGAGCGATCCCACATCTTATTTCAACATATCAATTGATTTTCATTTTTTAAATTAGTAGGAGTATTTCAATCTGATCTCATAAAATTATTCTACGTGGAATCAAATGACCCCTCTGAATATTTCCCAACATTACGATTTTTTATGGATTGTGGCAACGTTGCATGATGCCCACTTGAATGAAAAAACAGTATACGGGTATCAACTGAAACCAAAAGTGGAAAAAAATATACGGATGCAAAGTGATATCATAATTGGGCCGGACGGCAAGACATACCGCAAAAGAAGCGCCCGATATACACGAAGTATACACGAGGATTTCATACCACACCCTTTTTGGGCGGATGTCAGTTAGTTCGCCATCTGTATATATATATATATATATATATATATATATATATTTACAGAAAACCGGCATTGGAGAGCCACACATTGCGTTTTTCCTATCAATTGGACTTCCACTCGGTAAACGACGTCCGCTATACGGACGTCGAATCCCAAAGTCAAATTTTCAGTACTTTTATGATCAATATGACGTCCTCAGCTTGTCTGCAAATTTTCACGTATGACCTCATTTTATCTCAATATGAACGAAACCGTATATTTTAGTTCAACCAACTCACGAACAGGGCGCTGACTACTAAAATTCGTGTATATGGTATATGCATCTAGTCTCTTTCATGGTGAAAGCATTAGATGTCCGGAAGTTTGGCATCATAGTCTGAGTTCGATTATTTTATTGTACGGTGTAAAGACGTCCGTAATATATTTTCTTTTTTAATTAAACAATTCGAGGTAGAAAGATGAATATCTGATCCGAGGCATTATTTTGGTGTTCCACACACTCAGTTATTCATTCGGGGACAACCGGTTCATTGAATTTTTATATCTTGTCACCAGATGATAATATTTGAATTATGTTGGATCAAAATATTTTCTTTCCTTGACTTACAAGGATTTCTTCTCAATTATATCATCGAAGAAGCAATTCTTGAACAAAACGAATTAGAACTAAATGCAATTTGATCGAATTCTTTATTGAAATATTAATCCATTAAAATTCTTATTTTTCTGGAGTAAAAGGCTGTGTATTCATCTTGATTTCATTTCTTAGTATTTCGAGAGTTTAGAAAGGTTTTGTGGTAATTTTGGCGCTTGTTGATAGTGGAACAGTTAGCCTATAGAAGAAGAGTGAATATTATCACCCAGTTGCACATGTTATCACTTTTGAAAAAAAAACCGCTAGAATTTGTATTTCCCAATAGAAATAAAGATTATTTCAGAATTTCTGATAAAGAAGTGACTTAACAAAATTCTGGAACACTTGAAACTATGTTCATTCAATATATTCAACAAAGTATATTAATAAGTGTTTGTGCATTTATAGAGGATATTGATAATCTAAATATTCCGAAATTTCATCTTATTAGCAATGAGACTTAGGAGTTTTTGAGGTCAGATAGGATCACACAACCACAATTTGCAACTTGAAAGCAGCTGTTATTTAGTATATATAACTGGCAATGCTAAATACTACTAAAATTTGAGTTCTTCAGAAAAAATTGTTTCAATTTTCCAAATTAATGATAATTCTATGGAAATTATGATATAAATTGAAATGCTAATTAGATCTGAATTATATTTATTTTTTGTTTGGAATAAAAAATGATTAATTCGAGATGTGGCAACATTTTACTTGGGTACATAAAAGCATCTTGAATATTTTTACAAATTCGTGTTGGGATCGTATCACTGAGATAACAAGCATTCATAAGATCTGTAGTTCAATATTATTAGAAATATGCTTTGATGTATCATGTTTCCATTAGGAGCATCATTAGTTCAAATGGATCGAATAAATGATCGCAGTTATTGACAATGAGTGGAATTATTTGTTCATTCATAAGTAACAAGCTTTCGAATTCTGTAATAATTTTTTCTTCGAACAATTTTCAATATCCTAGAGTAATCAAAACTACATCATTGCACCACTACAATCGTTGCCTAATCTCCAAAAACCCTTCGATTAACTCACAAATGAAAAAAATTTAGAAAGAACTGGCTTGAGGTCAGATTGCTTTAGCGCTCTTGTTGAGCTACTTGCGAGTAAATATTCAAAACATAACAAACATATAAGCTCTCTGATCAGGTGAACAATAGTCCTTTCCCGTGCTATGGAACAATGTGATGCAAATATGAATGCCTAATGAATAAACACACCTATATCTCAATCTAAAAATAACTACTCATAATTAAGTTTTGTTCGAGGCTTCTCCTAAAAACTTACGTCCTTGCTTTTCTGAATTTTGACAACGCCATCGACATCGAATTCCCTCTCTATGATTTCCCGTTATGAAACATTTTTTGATTAATATTATGTCTGTGCTTTTCTGAATTTTGACAACGTCATTGACATCGAATTCTCCCTCTATGATTTCCCATTATGAAAAATTTTGATTGATATTACGCTAACTGACACTGATAAATGAGCCCGGCATTTGTAAAACGAATATCAATCTGTGATGACAATCTTTCTATGACAATCGCGGGACTTCATGACATTTCTATTTTTCGCTTGAGTAAATGAAAAAATGATCATATCTTCAGAAGGAAGAGAACTACGACAATGAAATGGATGAGGATGAGTACGATATAAATCACCTCAATATATACACGAATTTTTATTTGAATCCGAAAAATGTCTTAGGAGATATTGAGTATTGAAAAAATATTTTTGGGAATTTTTTGAAGATTTTCTAGTGTAACGATTTCGGCCAAATTTTGCGAGCCGTTTTGTTTCAGCCTCCCTCAACAATATTCCAAGTATCAACTTGATTGGATGAATATTCTAGTAATTATTGAGGAATTAAATTTCAGATGCTCATAATTACTGTACCATCCGACGGATTTGGCCCAATAACGAACTAGACCGAGATATTTGGACAATTAACCTATTCTGAAAATATGAAAACTCTAGCTCATCTCATTTGGATGCTAGAGAGTATACGGCCGGTCGGTTGGACAGACTCATCTTTCGCCACGGATTATTCATCAGGAAGTCAAACCCAAACGATTGAGACCATTTTCGGCTCGATATTCCAAAATTACAGACATTTGGTCAAAATGATAGGCACTTTGTTCGGGTGAACAAGAGCGCCAAAAACCGTGGATAATGCTATGCTACTGCAATATATTTTGTACCGATTTTCGACGTCCATGCCATTAGCCCAGATTTTCATGCCACGATTATTAGACGTCCGTATATGCTTAATTGTATGATGTTACGAATGACGATTTCTATTAATTTAAGTCGGTCTAGTATGAAAAAATTTAGAAAGCACTGACGTGAGGTCAGATTGCTTTGGCGCTCTTGTTGAGCTATCTGCGAGTAAATATTCAAACCATAACAAATCTATAAGCAGTCTGATCAGGTGAACAATAGTCTTTTTCCGTACGATGGGACAATGTGATGCAAATATGAACGCCTAATAAACCTACCTAATGAACAAACCTATATCTCAATTCAAAGATAACTAGTTATAATTTTCCCCAATTTTGTTCGATGCTCCTAGTAAAAACTTACGTCAATGCTTTTCTGAATTTTGACAACGTCATGTACATCGAATTTTCTGTCAGTGAAAAATTTTTTGATTAATATTACGCCAACTGACAGTGATAGAGGACTCCGGAATACGTCAAACGAATATCGATCTGAGACGAGGATCATTCGATGACAGCCCTGGGGAATTCATGACATTTCTCATTTTCTCTTGAGTAAATGAAAAAAGTGATCATATCTTCAGAAGGGAAAAAGCTACGACAATGAAATTTGGGGATGAGTAAAATATCGATCAGCTCAATATATACACAGATTCTTATTGAAATCTGAATGAAATCTTAGGAGATATTGAGTATTGAAAATTTTTTTTGAATTTTTTAAAATTTTCTAGCGTGACGATTTCTGCGAAATTTTGCCAGCCGTTTCGTTTCAGCCTCCTTCAATAACATTCCAAGTATCAACTTGATCGGATGGATATTCTAGTAGTTATTGAGGAAACAAAATTTCAGATGCTCATAACTACTGAACCATCCGACGGATTTGGCCCAATAACGAACTTGACCGAGATATTTGGACAATTAACTTATTCTGAAAATATGAAAACTCTAGCTCATCTCGTTTGGATGCTAGAGAGTATACGGACGGCCGGCCGGCCGGACAGACTCAACTTTTGCCACGGATTCTTCATCAGGGAGTCGAACCCAATCGATTGAGACCATTTTCGGCTCGATATTACAAAATTACAGACATTTGGGCAAAATGATAGGCACTCTGTTCGGGTGAACAAGAGCGCCAAAAAACCGAAATTTGAGTGGAAAAAGGGCTGAAATCCAGAATAGGTCTCATTTGTTCTCAGTGATGTTTTGAAAGTGTGAACATAAAGAGATATCAAACGAGGTCCCAGAAAATTTTATTTAGTTCAATCGGTATCACAGGCGCCAAATGAAGTTGAACTTACTTAAATATAATCTGTTTCCGATGATTTTCAAGGCATGAAATGTTTGCATTATTTGAGTGTCAAAAGATACACCCAGGATGATTCATCAGTGGACGTCGAAAATGCGATAAGCCTACGAGTATATAATATTTAAATTGCCCATGGAAGAAATAACATATTTTTTCATGGCCGATAACCCACCGCGTGACTAGTTGATTATTCAGTTGTTCTGGATGTCTAATATGCATGTGGTATAAAAATCACTATGGAATGGGAATTACTTTTATTCAGTAGTTGAAATTGAAAGAAGTTTTTTCATTATTGATTTCGAAGGAGGATTAACTAATTAAATTACATAGTGTTCACGGCTTGAATATTGAAAAAGTTATAAAGCACTGACGTGAGATCAGCTTTGGCGCTCTTGTTGGGCTACTTGCGAGTAAATAACAAACCATAATAAATCTATAAACACTCTTTTCAAGTGAACAAGAGTCTTTTTCCGTACTATGGGACAATATGATACAAATATAAACGCCTAATGAATGAACAAGCCTTCATCTCAAATTAAAAATAACGACTCATTATTTTCCCCAAGTTTTGTTCTAAGCTATAATTCCCTTCCCATAACAACTTACGTCAGTGCTTTTCTAAATTTTGACAACGTATATTATTTTACCCATCAAGAAAGCATTCTATCTCTATGATTTAACCGTAATGATAAATTTCGCTTAATTTTACGCCAACTGACACTGATTAATGAGCCCGGCATTTGTCAATCCAATATCGTTCTGTGACGGCCATCGCTCAGTGAAAATCATCGAGAATTTATGTCATTTCTCTTTATCTTGTGTGAATGAAAAGAATGATAATATCTTCAGCCGGAAAAAATCTACGACAATGAAATTTGAGGATAAGTAAGATATCGATCACCTCAATATATTCACGAATTTTTATTGAAATCCGAAAAATGTTTCATGAGCTATTGAGTATTAAAATTCCACCACGGATTCTTCATCGGGAAGTCGAACCCAATCGATTGAGCCAACGATAGGCACTCTGTTAAGGTGATCAAGAAGGCCAAAAAACGTTTCAGATATTGTAGATGATCAATATTGTTTGAAAAATGTCACGAAATATTTGAGTGGAAATGGGGAGTAAACCTGGAAAAACTTATTTCATCACGGAATGGCTTCAGAACACCTGCAGGGAATTAAACGCGAAATCCTCGTTGTAAAACTCGGCAACACTGTAGGAAGTCTGAAAAACGTGAGTTGAAAGTTTTATATACTTTTGGTCGTCAAATAGAACGTACGTGAACGGCGTGAAATAGCATTGTAATGAATGAAAATAAAACATGTGAATAAATGATACTGAGTGCAGTGAAGGAATTCTCAAAGATCAGGTTAACTATATACAAGATCAGAATTACGAGAATCCTGTTCGAACTGATGGAGCCCAAATGCCTGGATTTGTATCGGACGGCAAATAGGCACTAGGATGTATATATTTTTTTTTTTTTTTTTTTTTTCACACTTTCGTGGAGTTTTTGAAGCATCTCGGGCGCTGGCCAAGAGATCTCCTATTGAAGTTGCGGTGTTAATGCGGATAAATAACCTGTCTTATTATATTCACTGTTCCCAATATCACTGCTTTTGCATCCACGTGATAGCTTTGTTTGGCAGGTTCAGCTCTTTTAGGTGTTTCATCGTTTTCTGATGTACTAGGCCATTCACACTTATTATCAGCGGCATTATATCTACTCGTTCCAGCCTCCACATATTTCGCATTTGACGAGCAAGTGCCTCGTATTTTTGTATTTTTTCTCCATATGATCTTGTCAGGTTGGAGTCCCAGGGCACAGCAAAATCCAAAAGTACTGCGCGCTTCTCCGCTTTTCTCCAAATTACGACATCCGGTCTATTATGCTCCACGCCTATGTCAGTGATCACTGTCAGGTCCCAGTATATTTTATATTTTTCATTCTCCATTACCGTCTGAGGGGAGTAAAGGTGATACGGCGTGAAGTGCGGAATCAGTTGGTATTGCAGACACAGTAGCTGGTGCACCACTTTTCCCATGCTGTTGTGTCGGGCTAAATATTTTGTTCCGGCGATTGACGAGCAGGCTGACGTTAGATGTTGCACCGTCTCTTCTGCAGATTGACACAGTCTGCATTTTGTGTTCTCGATGGATACCTTCACAATATGTTTGTTGTACGTCCTCGTCGGAACTACCTGGTCCTGAATTGCGAACAGGGTTCCCTCTGTCTGGGGGTACAGGTATCCCTGTGTGAGGTAGGTGCTGGAGTGGATCAGGTCTACTTCTGGTTGGCGCAAGCTGGCGTAGAATCGTCCGTGCAAAGCTTTCGCCTGCCAGCTTCGTTCCAGTCTTGTTGAAAATTATCTATTTCAGGTACCTCTCTTTCCCTATTGATGATGCCCTCCTGTGCTGCTATCCATTGATGGACAGGTAAGTTTGTGTTTTCGAAATACTGTGCGATCTTTTTTCCTCTTGCAGACAAGCTTCCTCGATACAGACTAAGCCGCGACCTCCTGCTTGCGTGGTAAGTATAGCCTTTCCGTTGCTGAGTTGGGATGTAGCATGCCGTGTTCGGTAAGTGTTGTTCTTATGTGCCTATCTATTTGTTGTAGGTCTGTCCTAGACCAGGTTAGTATACCAGATGAATAGGTGAAGGTAGGTATGGCCCAGATGTTGAGTGCCTCGATTTTTTTTTTTGCTGAGAGCTGCGTTTTTAGGATTTTCCGGACTCTTGTCATCAGCTCTGTTTTGATGTTCATCTTGTTTTCAGCTTGTTTGATTTCATATGTCTGTTGAATACCTAGATATTTATACCTTTCTTCCATTGCCAGCTCCGCTATCTCCCTTCCGTCAGCCAATCTTATATTTCCCTGCCTCATCATCTTTCCCCGTTTAACCTCCACTATGGCGCATTTCTCCAGTCCTAGCGACATTCCTATGTCCTCACTGAACTTTCTGACCAGTTCTATTTCTCCCTCCAGCTGTTTCCTTCCTCTGGCATAGAGTTTGATGTCGTCCATGTAAAAAGGTGAGTAAGCTTTATTGATTCGTTCATGGAGTAGCCATATGCTGATCTGTTTAAAACCTTGCTGAGGGCATTGAGGGCCAGGCAGAACCATCGCGGGCTGAAGCCATCTCCCTGGAATATGCCTCGCCTTATTCTCACAGTTTGGCCTGGTGTGGAGTGCCCTGCCACCGTTATAGTTGTTCTCCAAGTGGACATAAGTGATTGAAGAAGGCGGATAATTCGTTTATTTACTTTGTATATTTCCAGAGTTTTTATCAGCCATGAGTGGGGAACAGAATCGTATGCTTTCTGATAGTCGATCCAGGCCATCGAGATGTTCTTATTTCGTGTTTTTGCCTGTCTGGTGATTGTTCTATCGACTATCAGAAGTTCTTTGCTTCCTTTACCCTTGTTCTTGCATCCGTTTTGTTCCCATGCCATAATGTCATTTCTCTTGAGGTGTGTGTCAATCTGATGGGATATGGTGGAAGTTAAGACTTTATAGATTGACGGCAAGCTCGTTATAGGGCGGTAGTTTTCCGGTTTCTTTAGATCTCCCTTCTTGGGTATCATATAGGTGATGCCTTGTGTGAGATACTCAGGAATGCTATGTGGATGTTCGAGTGCCTCCTGGATAAGCCTTGCTAAAACCAGGTGGGTTGATTTCAGTACTTTCCACCAGTAGTTGTGGATGCCATCGACTCCTGGAGCTGTCCAGTTTTTCATCCTCTTGACTGTGTTGCTTATGCTGTTTTCCGTGATATATACCGCATCCATTTCTCGAAGGTCGCGTAGTTCATCTTCCTCGGTCTTGATCCAGGTGGCATTCTCGTTGTGGCTAGTACTCTGAGACCAAACGTGGGACCAGTATTCAGCCATCTCTCCAGGTGTTGGTGGGTCCGTTTTTTCGTTTTTTTCTCTTTCGAGACCTCTATAAAATTCCCTCTGGTTGTTAGAGAAGAGGTTATTCTGCTTGTACCTTAGGGTTCTCTTGTGGTACCTCCTTATTCTGTTGCCCAGTGCAGCTATCTTCTGTTTCAGCATCTCCAAGTGAGTTTTGAGTTTAGTACGGTAGTCAGGTTCTTTCTTTTTCACTCCAGCTCTTCCGGCATATTCCCGTACTTTCTTTTCTAATTTTTTGCTTGTTCTTTGGGAGTTCAGATATGCTTGCAGAGTTCCTATTTCTTGCCTCAATCTCTTGATCTTTTCTTCGAGTCTCCTCTCCCAGGGAGGTTTTTCTTGTAGTCTATCCCCTCGTTGTCGTATTTTTGATGCTGTCTGCTGGATGGTGTTAGCTGTGATAGCCGCGCTGTAAACGACATGGCTTAGTTCTTCTAGACTCGTGGATGCCTGGATCGTTTCTTTCAAGGCCGTATCGAGTAGCAATACCAAGTTCCTCGATTCTGGATTATTCTTCAGTCTAGAGATCTTGGGTCTCATCCCTAAGGCCGTGCCTTCCCATTTGAGCCTAATTTCCTGGAAAAAGAGAGCGCATCTTCAGCAGCTTCATCCAGTGTGCCCGGTCCCGGTATCTGATCTGTCTCTTCGCTTTCTTCGTATCTGGTTTGTTGTACTGTAGTGGAACTTCTCCTTTGTAGGCTTCTCCTGATGTTTCGAATATTTGCTGTCGATGGTGTGTTCATTACCGCGGCCTTGAGAGCTTCTAATTCGTCTGGCGCCAATAATCTTCTGGTCTTGATGTTCCTGACCTGTGCTATGAGATGTTTTCCTGTGAATATTTTGTCAGGGTGTATATTCCGCCATCGTTCTGCTAGTTGGTCTGCGTATTTCTTTGTCTTTGTTTCTCCTTCAGTTATTTCATAGTAAGCATTGATGAGACCTATATTCATCTGTCGGGTCCAATGCTGCCTCACCCTCGATCTGGTTTGAGCGGGGTCCACGGTGAGGTGTTCCACTGAACTGCCAGCCATGGTGCCCAAGCTCATTCCTCGGGTGTACCTAGTCCGGGTGCTTGGCCTTGTGGTTCCATTTCGCAGAGAAGTGCCACTCGCTCCACTTTCTTCTGCTAGGGACTGTAACACTATGCCTCCAAGCGCAATCCCTACACCGGAGGAGTTATCCGAGGCCTCGTCTATTCCATCGAAAGCAATACTTTTATTCACAGAGATAGGGCTGCTAACCCTTATCTCCGGTCAACTCGGGTACATGGGGACGTTACTCCCCGAAAGCCAAAGCTCCCTGCGTATATATATATATATATATATATATATATATATATATATATATATATATATACATATATATATATTTACAGAAAACCGGCATCGGAGAGCCACACATTGCGTTTTTCCTATCAATTGGACTTCCACTCGGTAAACGACGTCCGCTATACGGACGTCGAATCCCAAAGTCAAATTTTCAGTACTTTTATGATCAATATGACGTCCTCAGCTTGTCTGCAAATTTTCACGTATGACCTCATTTTATCTCAATATGAACGAAACCGTATATTTTAGTTCAACCAACTCACGAACAGGGCGCTGACTACTAAAATTCGTGTATATGGTATATGCATCTAGTCTCTTTCATGGTGAAAGCATTAGATGTCCGGAAGTTTGGCATCATAGTCTGAGTTCGATTATTTTATTGTACGGTGTAAAGACGTCCGTAATATATTTTCTTTTTTAATTAAATAATTCGAGGTAGAAAGATGAATATCTGATCCGAGGCATTATTTTGGTGTTCCACAAACTCAGTTATTCATTCGGGGACAACCGGTTCATTGAATTTTTATATCTTGTCATCAGATGATAATATTTGAATTATGTTGGATCAAAATATTTTCTTTCCTTGACTTACAAGGATTTCTTCTCAATTATATCATCGAAGAAGCAATTCTTGAACAAAACGAATTAGAACTAAATGCAATTTGATCGAATTCTTTATTGAAATATTAATCCATTAAAATTCTTATTTTTCTGGAGTAAAAGGCAGTGTATTCATCTTGATTTCATTTCTTAGTATTTCGAGAGTTTAGAAAGGTTTTGTGGTAATTTTCGCGCTTGTTGATAGTGGAACAGTTAGCCTATAGAAGAAGAGTGAATATTATCACCCAGTTGCACATGTTATCACTTTTGAAAAAAAAACCCGCTAGAATTTTCAGATTGACAAAAAAATTGACTGCCCAAATACCGTGGTTAAGATTGTGCAATAAACCTTCAGTATTTTTGGGGATACGAGCACCTCGAATTTGTATTTCCCAATAACGCTGAAATAAAGATTATTTCAGAATTTCTGATAAAGAAGTGACTTAACAAAATTCTGGAACACTTGAAACTATGTTCATTCAATATATTCAACAAAGTATATTAATAAGTGTTTGTGCATTTATAGAGGATATTGATAATCTAAATATTCCGAAATTTCATCTTATTAGCAATGAGACTTAGGAGATTTTGAGGTCAGATAGGATCACACAACCACAATTTGGAACTTGAAAGCAGCTGTTATTTCGTATATATAACTGGCAATGCTAAATACTACTAAAATTTGAGTTCTTCAAAAAAAATTGTTTCAATTTTCCAAATTAATGATAATTCTATGGAAATTATGATATAAATTGAAATGCTAATTAGATCTTAATTATATCTATTTTTGTTTGGAATAAAAATGATTAATTCGAGATGTGGCAACATTTTACTTGGGTACATAAAAGCATCTTGAATATTTGTACAAATTCGTGTTGGGATCGTATCACTGAGATAACAATCATTCATAAGATCTGTAGTTCAATATTATTAGAAATATGCTTTGATGTATCATGTTTCCATTAGGAGCATCATTAGTTCAAATGGATCAAATAAATGATCGCAGTTATTGACAATGAGTGGAATTATTTGTTCATTCATAAGTAACAAGCTTTCGAATTCTGTAATAATTTGTTCTTCGAACAATTTTCAATATCCTAGAGTAATCAAAACTACATCATTGCACCACTACAATCGTTGCCTAATCTCCAAAAACCCTTCGATTAACTCACAAATGAAAAAATTTAGAAAGCACTGGCTTGAGGTCAGATTGCTTTAGCGCTCTTGTTGAGCTACTTGCGAGTAAATATTCAAAACATAACAAATATATAAGCTCTCTGATCAGGTGAACAATAGTCCTTTCCCGTGCTATGGAACAATGTGATGCAAATATGAATGCCTAATGAATAAACACACCTATATCTCAATCTAAAAATAACTACTCATAATTTAGTTTTGTTCGAGGCTTCTCCTAAAAACTTACGTCCTTGCTTTTCTGAATTCGACATCGAATTCGCTCTCTATGATTTCCCGTTATGAAACATTTTTGATTAATATTATATTTGTGCTTTTCTGAATTTTGACAACGTCATTGACATCGAATTCTCCTCTATGATTTCCCATTATGAAAAATTTTGATTGATATTACGCTAACTGACACTGATGAATGAGCCCGGCATTTGTAAAACGAATATCAATCTGTGATGACAATCTTTCTATCACAATCACGGGACTTCATGACATTTCTATTTTTCGCTTGAGTAAATGAAAAAATGATCATATCTTCAGAAGGAAGAAAACTACGACAATGAAATGGATGTGGATGAGTACGATATAAATCACCTCAATATATACACGAATTTTTATTTGAATTCGAAAAATGTCTTAGGAGATATTGAGTATTGAAAAAATTTTTTGGGAATTTTTTGAAGATTTTCTAGTGTAACGATTTCGGCGAAATTTCGCGAGCCTCCCTCAACAATATTCCAAGTATCAACTTGATTGGATGAATATTCTAGTAATTATTGAGGAATTAAATTTCAGATGCTCATAATTACTGAACCATCCGACGGATTTGGCCCAATAACGAACTAGACCGAGATATTTGGACAATTAACCTATTCTGAAAATATGAAAACTCTAGCTCATCTCATTTGGATGCTAGAGAGTATACGGCCGGCCGGTTGGACAGACTCATCTTTCGCCACGGATTATTCATCAGGAAGTCAAACCCAAACGATTGAGACCATTTTCGGCTCGATATTCCAAAATTACAGACATTTGGTCAAAATGATAGGCACTTTGTTCGGGTGAACAAGAGCGCCTAAAACCGTGGATAATGCTATGCTACTGCAATATATTTTGTACCGATTTTCGACGTCCATGCCATTAGCCCAGATTTTCATGCCACGATTATTAGACGTCCGTATATGCTTAATTGTATGATGTTACGAATGACGATTTCTATTAATTTAAGTCGGTCTAGTATGAAAAACTTTTGAAAGCACTGACGTGAGGTCGGATTGCTTTGGCGCTCTTGTTGAACTATCTGCGAGTAAATATTCAAACAATAACAAATCTATAAGCAGTCTGATCAGGTGAACAATAGTCTTTTTCCGTACGATGGGACAATGTGATGCAAATATGAACGCCTAATAAACCTACCTAATGAACAAACCTATATCTCAATTCAAAGATAACTAGTTATAATTTTCCCCAATTTTGTTCGATGCTCCTCGTAAAAACTTACGTCAATGCTTTTCTGAATTTTGACAACGTCATGTACATCGAATTTTCTCTCAGTGAAAAATTTTTTTATTAATATTACGCCAACTGACAGTGATAGAGGACTCCGGAATACGTCAAACGAATATCGATCTGAGACGAGGATCATTCGATGACCGCCCTGGGAATTCATGACATTTCTCATTTTCTCTTGAGTAAATGAAAAAGTGATCATATCTTCAGAAAGGAAAAAGCTACGACAATGAAATTTGAGGATGAGTAAAATATCGATCAGCTCAATATATACACAAATTCTTATTGAATTCTGAATGAAATCTTAGGAGATATTGAGTATTGAAAATTTTTTTTTAATTTTTTAAAATTTTCTAGCGTGACGATTTCGGCGAAATTTTGCGAGCCGTTTCGTTTCAGCCTCCTTCAATAACATTCCAAGTATCAACTTGTTCGGATGGATATTCTAGTAGTTATTGAGGAAACAAAATTTCAGATGCTCATAACTATTGAACCATCCGACGGATTTGGCCCAATAACGAACTTGACCGAGATATTTGGACAATTAACTTATTCTGAAAATATGAAAACTCTAGCTCATCTCGTTTGGATGCTAGAGAGTATACGGACAGCCGGCCGGCCGGCCAGACAGACTCAACTTTGCCACGGATTCTTCATCAGGGAGTCGAACCCAAACGATTGAGACCATTTTCAGCTCGATATTACAAAATTACAGACATTTGGGCAAAATGATAGGCACTCTGTTCGGGTGAACAAGACGCGCCAAAAAACCAAAATTTGAGCGGGAAAAGGGCTGAAATCCAGAATAGGTCTCATTTGTTCTCAGTGATGTTTTGAAAGTGTTAACATAAAGAGATATCAAACGAGGTCCCAGAAAATTTTATTTAGTTCAATCGGTATCACAGGCGCCAAATGAAGTTGAACTTACATAAATATAATCTGTTTCCGATGATTTTAAAGGCGTGAAATGTTTGCATTATTTGAGTGTCAAAAGATACACCCAGGATGATTCATCAGTGGACGTCAAAAATGCGATAAGCCTACGAGTATATAATATTTAAATTGCCCATGGAAGAAATCACATATTTTTTCATGGCCGATAACCCACCGCGTGACTAGTTGATTATTCAGTTGTTCTGGATGTCTAATATGCAAGTGGTATAAAAATCACTATGGAATGGGAATTACTTTTATTCAGTAGTTGAAATTGAAAGAAGTTTTTTCATTATTGATTTCGAAGGAGGATTAACTAATTAAATTACATAGTGTTCACGGCTTGAATATTGAAAAAGTTATAAAGCACTGACGTGAGATCAGCTTTGGCGCTCTTGTTGGGCTACTTGCGAGTAAATAACAAACCATAATAAATCTATAAACACTCTTTTCAAGTGAACAAAAGTCTTTTTCCGTACTATGGGACAATATGATACAAATATAAACGCCTAATGAATGAACAAGCCTTCATCTCAAATTAAAAATAACGACTCATTATTTTCCCCAAGTTTTGTTCTAAGCTATAATTCCCTTCCCATAACAACTTACGTCAGTGCTTTTCTAAATTTTGACAACGTATATTATTTTACCCATCAAGAAAGCATTCTATCTCTATGATTTAACCGTAATGATAAATTTCGCTTAATTTTACGCCAACTGACACTGATTAATGAGCCCGGCATTTGTCAATCCAATATCGTTCTGTGACGGCCATCGCTCAGTGAAAATCATCGAGAATTTATGTCATTTCTCTTTCATCTTGTGTGAATGAAAAGAATGATCATATCTTCAGCCGGAAAAAATCTACGACAATGAAATTTGAGGATAAGTAAGATATCGATCACCTCAATATATTCACGAATTTTTATTGAAATCCGAAAAATGTTTCATGAGCTATTGAGTATTAAAATTTCACCACGGATTCTTCATCGGGAAGTCGAACCCAATCGATTGAGCCAACGATAGGCACTCTGTTAAGGTGATCAAGAAGGCCAAAAACGTTTCAGATATTGTAGATGATCAATATTGTTTGAAAAATGTCACGAAATATTTGAGTGGAAATGGGAGTAAACCTCGAGAAACTTATTTCATCACGGAATGGCTTCAGAACACCTGCAGGGAATTAAACGCGAAATCCTCGTTGTAAAACTCGGCAACACTGTAGGAAGTCTGAAAAACGTGAGTTGAAAGTTTTATATACTTTTGGTCGTCAAATAGAACGTACGTGAACGGCGTGAAATAGCATTGTAATGAATGAAAATAAAACATGTGAATAAATGATACTGAGTGCAGTGAAGGAATTCTCAAAGATCAGGTTAACTATATACAAGATCAGAATTACGAGAATCCTGTTCGAACTGATGGAGCCCAAATGCCTGGATTTGTATCGGACGGCAAATAGCAAATAGGCACTAGGATGTATATATATATATAATATATGTATATATATATTATATATATATATACATCCTAGTGCCTATTTGCCGTCCGATACAAATCCAGGCATTTGGGCTCCATCAGTTCGAACAGGATTCTCGTAATTCTGATCTTGTATATAGTTAACCTGATCTTTGAGAATTCCTTCACTGCACTCAGTATCATTTATTCACATGTTTTATTTTCATTCATTACAATGCTATTTCACGCCGTTCACGTACGTTCTATTTGACGACCAAAAGTATATAAAACTTTCAACTCACGTTTTTCAGACTTCCTACAGTGTTGCCGAGTTTTACAACGAGGATTTCGCGTTTAATTCCCTGCAGGTGTTCTGAAGCCATTCCGTGATGAAATAAGTTTTTCGAGGTTTACTCCCATTTCCACTCAAATATTTCGTGACATTTTTCAAACAATATTGATCATCTACAATATCTGAAACGTTTTTTGGCCTTCTTGTTCACCTGAACAGAGTGCCTATCGTTGGCTCAATCGATTGGGTTCGACTTCCCGATGAAGAATCCGTGGTGAAATTTTAATACTCAATAGCTCATGAAACATTTTTCGGATTTCAATAAAAATTCGTGAATATATTGAGGTGATCGATATCTTACTTATCCTCAAATTTCATTGTCGTAGATTTTTTCCGGCTGAAGATATGATCATTCTTTTCATTCACACAAGATAAAAGAGAAATGACATAAATTCTCGATGATTTTCACTGAGCGATATCACAGAACGATATTGACAAATGCCGGGCTCATTAATCAGTGTCAGTTGGCGTAAAATTAAGCGAAATTTATCATTACGGTTAAATCATAGAGATAGAATGCTTTCTTGATGGGTAAAATAATATACGTTGTCAAAATTTAGAAAAGCACTGACGTAAGTTGTTATGGGAAGGAATTATAGCTTAGAACAAAACTTGGGGAAAATAATGAGTCGTTATTTTTAATTTGAGATGAAGGCTTGTTCATTCATTAGGCGTTTATATTTGTATCATATTGTCCCATAGTACGGAAAAAGACTCTTGTTCACTTGAAAAGAGTGTTTATAGATTTATTATGGTTTGTTATTTACTCGCAAGTAGCCCAACAAGAGCGCCAAAGCTGATCTCACGTCAGTGCTTTATAACTTTTTCAATATTCAAGCCGTGAACACTATGTAATTTAATTAGTTAATCCTCCTTCGAAATCAATAATGAAAAAACTTCTTTCAATTTCAACTACTGAATAAAAGTAATTCCCATTCCATAGTGATTTTTATACTACATGCATATTAGACATCCAGAACAACTGAATAATCAACTAGTCACGCGGTGGGTTATCGGCCATGAAAAAATATGTGATTTCTTCCATGGGCAATTTAAATATTATATACTCGTAGGCTTATCGCATTTTCGACGTCCACTGATGAATCATCCTGGGTGTATCTTTTGACACTCAAATAATGCAAACATTTCATGCCTTTAAAATCATCGGAAACAGATTATATTTAAGTAAGTTCAACTTCATTTGGCGCCTGTGATACCGATTGAACTATTTAAAATTTTCTGGGACCTCGTTTGATATCTCTTTATGTTCACACTTTCAAAACATCACTGAGAACAAATGAGACCTATTCTGGATTTCAGCCCTTTTCCCGCTCAAATTTCGGTTTTTTGGCGCTCTTGTTCACCCGAACAGAGTGCCTATCATTTTGCCCAAATGTCTGTAATTTTGTAATATCGAGCCGAAAATGGTCTCAATCGATTGGGTTCGACTCCCTGATGAAGAACCGGTGGCAAAAGTTGAGTCTGTCCGGCCGGCCGGCCGTCCGTATACTCTCTAGCATCCAAACGAGATGAGCTAGAGTTTTCATATTTTCAGAATAAGTTAATTGTCCAAATATCTCTGTCAAGTTCGTTATTGGGCCAAATCCGTCGGATTTGGAGGAAAACTAGTTATCTTTGAATTGAGATATAGGTTTGTTCATTAGGTAGGTTTATTAGGCGTTCATATTTGCATCACATTGTCCCATCGTACGGAAAAAGACTATTGTTCACCTGATCAGACTGCTTATAGATTTGTTATGGTTTGAATATTTACTCGCAGATAGCTCAACAAGAGCGTCAAAGCAATCTGACCTCACGTCAGTGCTTTCTAAATTTTTTCATACTAGACCGACTTAAATTAATAGAAATCGTCATTCGTAACATCATACAATTAAGCATATACGGACGTCTAATAATCGTGGCATGAAAATCTGGGCTAATGGCATGGACGTCGAAAATCGGTACAAAATATATTGCAGTAGCAGAGCATTATCCACGGTTTTTGGCGCTCTTGTTCACCCGAACAAAGTGCCTATCATTTTGACCAAATGTCTGTAATTTTGGAATATCGAGCTGAAAATGGTCTCAATCGTTTGGGTTTGACTTCCTGATGAATAATCCGTGGCGAAAGATGAGTCTGTCCAACCGGCCGGCCGTATACTCTCTAGCATCCAAATGAGATGAGCTAGAGTTTTTATATTTTCAGAATAGGTTAATTGTCCAAATATCTCGGTCAAGTTCGTTATTGGGCCAAATCCGTCGGATGGTTCAGTAATTATGAGCATCTGAAATTTAATTCCTCAATAATTACTAGAATATTCATCCAATCAAGTTGATACTTGGAATATTGTTGAGAGAGGCTGAAACAAAACGGCTCGCAAAATTTCGCCGAAATCGTTACACTAGAAAATCTTCAAAAATTCCCAAAAAATTTTTTCAATACTCAATATCTCCTAAGACATTTTTCGGATTCAAATAAAAATTCGTGTATATATTGAGGTGATTTATATCGTACTCATCCTCATCCATTCCATTGTCGTAGTTCTCTTCCTTCTGAAGATATGATCATTTTTTCATTTACTCAAGCGAAAAATAGAAATGTCATGAAGTCCCGTGATTGTCATAGAAAGATTGTCATCACAGATTGATATTCGTTTTACAAATGCCGGGCTCATTCATCAGTGTCAGTTAGCGTAATATCAATCAAAATTTTTCATAATGGGAAATCATAGAGGGAGAATTCGATGTCAATGACGTTGTCAAAATTCAGAAAAGCACAGACATAATATTAATCAAAAAATGTTTCATAACGGGAAATCATAGAGAGCGAATTCGATGTCGATTGCGTTGTCAAAATTCATAAAAGCAAGGACGTAAGTTTTTAGGAGAAGCCTCGAACAAAACTAAATTATGAGTAGTTATTTTTAGATTGAGATATAGGTGTGTTTATTCATTAGGCATTCATATTTGCATCACATTGTTCCATAGCACGGGAAAGGACTATTGTTCACCTGATCAGAGAGCTTATATATTTGTTATGTTTTGAATATTTACTCGCAAGTAGCTCAACAAGAGCGCTAAAGCAATCTGACCTCAAGCCAGTGCTTTCTAAATTTTTTTCATTTGTGAGTTAATCGAAGGGTTTTTGGAGATTAGGCAACGATTGTAGTGGTGCAATGATGTAGTTTTGATTACTCTAGGATATTGAAAATTGTTCGAAGAAAAAATTATTACAGAATTCGAAAGCTTGTTACTTATGAATGAACAAATAATTCCACTCATTGTCAATAACTGCGATCATTTATTTGATCCATTTGAACTAATGATGCTCCTAATGGAAACATGATACATCAAAGCATATTTCTAATAATATTGAACTACAGATCTTATGAATGCTTGTTATCTCAGTGATACGATCCCAACACGAATTTGTACAAATATTCAAGATGCTTTTATGTACCCAAGTAAAATGTTGCCACATCTCGAATTAATCATTTTTATTCCAAACAAAAAATAAATATAATTAAGATCTAATTAGCATTTCAATTTATATCATAATTTCCATAGAATTATCATTAATTTGGAAAATTGAAACAATTTTTTCTGAAGAACTCAAATTTTAGTAGTATTTAGCATTGCCAGTTATATATACGAAATAACAGCTGCTTTCAAGTTGCAAATTGTGGTTGTGTGATCCTATCTGACCTCAAAAACTCCTAAGTCTCATTGCTAATAAGATGAAATTTCGGAATATTTAGATTATCAATATCCTCTATAAATGCACAAACACTTATTAATATACTTTGTTGAATATATTGAATGAACATAGTTTCAAGTGTTCCAGAATTTTGTTAAGTCACTTCTTTATCAGAAATTCTGAAATAATCTTTATTTCAGCGTTATTGGGAAATACAAATTCGAGGTGCTCGTATCCCCCAAAATACTGAAGGTTTATTGCACAATCTTAACCACGGTATTTGGGCAGTCAATTCTTCTGTCAATCTGAAAATTCTAGCGGGTTTTTTTTCCAAAAGTGATAACATGTGCAACTGGGTGATAATATTCACTCTTCTTCTATAGGCTAACTGTTCCACTATCAACAAGCGCCAAAATTACCACAAAATCTTTCTAAACTCTCGAAATACTAAGAAATGAAATCAAGATGAATACACAGCCTTTTACTCCAGAAAAATAAGAATTTTAATGGATTAATATTTCAATAAAGAATTCGATCAAATTGCATTTAGTTCTAATTCGTTTTGTTCAAGAATTGCTTCTTCGATGATATAATTGAGAAGAAATCCTTGTAAGTCAAGGAAAGAAAATATTTTGATCCAACATAATTCAAATATTATCATCTGGTGACAAGATATAAAAATTCAATGAACCGGTTGTCCCCGAATGAATAACTGAGTTTGTGGAACACCAAAATAATGCCTCGGATCAGATATTCATCTTTCTACCTCGAATTGTTTAATTAAAAAAAGAAAATATATTACGGACGTCTTTACACCGTACAATAAAATAATCGAACTCAGACTATGATGCCAAACTTCCGGACATCTAATGCTTTCACCATGAAAGAGACTAGATGCATATAACATATACACGAATTTTAGTAGTCAGCGCCCTGTTCGTGAGTTGGTTGAACTAAAATATACGGTTTCGTTCATATTGAGATAAAATGAGGTCATACGTGAAAATTTGCAGACAAGCTGAGGACGTCATATTGATCATAAAAGTACTGAAAATTTGACTTTGGGATTCGACGTCCGTATAGCGGACGTCGTTTACCGAGTGGAAGTCCAATTGATAGGAAAAATGCAATGTGTTGCTCTCCAATGCCGGTTTTCTGTAAAATATATATATATATATATATATACGCAGGGGAGCTTTGGCTTTCGGGGAGTAACGTCCCCGCGTACCCGAGTTGACCGGAGATAAGGGTTAGCAGCCCTATCTCTGTGAATAAAAGTATTGCTTTCGATGGAATAGACGAGGCCTCGGATAACTCCTCCGGTGTAGGGATTGCGCTTGGAGGCATAGTGTTACAGTCCCTAGCAGAAGAAAGTGGAGCGAGTGGCACTTCTCTGCGAAATGGAACCACAAGGCCAAGCACCCGGACTAGGTACACCCGAGGAATGAGCTTGGGCACCATGGCTGGCAGTTCAGTGGAACACCTCACCGTGGACCCTGCTCAAACCAGATCGAGGGTGAGGCAGCATTGGACCCGACAGATGAATATAGGTCTCATCAATGCTTACTATGAAATAACTGAAGGAGAAACAAAGACAAAGAAATACGCAGACCAACTAGCAGAACGATGGCGGAATATACACCCTGACAAAATATTCACAGGAAAACATCTCATAGCACAGGTCAGGAACATCAAGACCAGAAGATTATTGGCGCCAGACGAATTAGAAGCTCTCAAGGCCGCGGTAATGAACACACCATCGACAGCAAATATTCGAAACATCAGGAGAAGCCTACAAAGGAGAAGTTCCACTACAGTACAACAAACCAGATACGAAGAAAGCGAAGAGACAGATCAGATACCGGGACCGGGCACACTGGATGAAGCTGCTGAAGATGCGCTCTCTCTTTTCCAGGAAATTAGGCTCAAATGGGAAGGCACGGCCTTAGGGATGAGACCCAAGATCTCTAGACTGAAGAATAATCCAGAATCGAGGAACTTGGTATTGCTACTCGATACGGCCTTGAAAGAAACGATCCAGGCATCCACGAGTCTAGAAGAACTAAGCCATGTCGTTTACAGCGCGGCTATCACAGCTAACACCATCCAGCAGACAGCATCAAAAATACGACAACGAGGGGATAGACTACAAGAAAAACCTCCCTGGGAGAGGAGACTCGAAGAAAGATCAAGAGATTGAGGCAAGAAATAGGAACTCTGCAAGCATATCTGAACTCCCAAAGAACAAGCAAAAATTAGAAAAGAAAGTACGGGAATATGCCGGAAGAGCTGGAGTGAAAAAGAAAGAACCTGACTACCGTACTAAACTCAAAACTCACTTGGAGATGCTGAAACAGAAGATAGCTGCACTGGGCAACAGAATAAGGAGGTACCACAAGAGAACCCTAAGGTACAAGCAGAATAACCTCTTCTCTAACAACCAGAGGGAATTTTATAGAGGTCTCGAAAGAGAAAAAAACGAAAAAACGGACCCACCAACACCTGGAGAGATGGCTGAATACTGGTCCCACGTTTGGTCTCAGAGTACTAGCCACAACGAGAATGCCACCTGGATCAAGACCGAGGAAGATGAACTACGCGACCTTCGAGAAATGGATGCGGTATATATCACGGAAAACAGCATAAGCAACACAGTCAAGAGGATGAAAAACTGGACAGCTCCAGGAGTCGATGGCATCCACAACTACTGGTGGAAAGTACTGAAATCAACCCACCTGGTTTTAGCAAGGCTTATCCAGGAGGCACTCGAACATCCACATAGCATTCCTGAGTATCTCACACAAGGCATCACCTATATGATACCCAAGAAGGGAGATCTAAAGAAACCGGAAAACTACCGCCCTATAACGAGCTTGCCGTCAATCTATAAAGTCTTAACTTCCACCATATCCCATCAGATTGACACACACCTCAAGAGAAATGACATTATGGCATGGGAACAAAACGGATGCAAGAACAAGGGTAAAGGAAGCAAAGAACTTCTGATAGTCGAAATTTTCAGATGGACGACTGAAAACTGGAATTTCGCATTTTTATATAATTTAGTTCAGCGCTTTGCACACTCGCTCATTGGTGGCGCTCTCGCTCGCGTATACCCTTATGAGTATATGCAATTTACATTTTACGGTGGATCACTCCTCCATGTATACGTCAGAACTAACTTACAGTGGATAGGTCCTCCGTAGAATTGACAACGTTGCATTCACCAAGAATGAATCCAAATTAGATGAGAATATCGCCTATTCTGCAAGTTTGGCGTGAGCTTGGAGAGATCGCCGAGTAGAAAGAAGTGCGTTCACGATATTTGTCCGACTTTCTTCTTCATAAGCGTAAAGATACTTTACTCTATTGAATAAATAATAAATAATTGAATAAATGTATAGTTGTATAGGGTTATGTTGGTCGCATGTGTTTTTGTTAGGTCGCAAGGGGTTATAAGAATGATTCATTTCGTCATAATTCCTAATCTACTGATGATACATAAAAACTAATAACAGATTAGGAATCCACGCCCTCGATCTGGTAAATAACGAGATCCACGTTTTCTTGAACAAAACATTGTAGTTTTCCAATTGGTAGTGAAACTCGAGAAACGTTTTTGTCAATTGACAAATTATCTAATTTCCCATATCTCTCAAAAGATAGGGATGCAGAAAACCTAAACACATAAAAATCAACAACGGGCTCTGACTAGTAATCAAGGAAAAATCGTTAATCGAGAAATATAAATTGTAGATTTCCGTCTAGGGGAGTTTTTTCGCTAATTTTCGGGTCCGAAGTGTCGAGTCGAAAAAATTTTTTCACTTTATATCGATGCAGGTCTCGTCATTTACTAAATCGAGGGCGTAGATTTCGAATATAGTTTTTCGTGTTTTCAGCAATTTGGGAAATAATCCACTTTTAGTGAAAAATTTGTCAAAAATTGGTCAAATTTGATCAAACACACAGCTCAGATGAAGCTAAGTAGAAAGATGCTGTTTTTTGGATTCACATCGTTTCTTCATCTATCAAATAATTCTGAAAACGACACCTCTGGTCGGTACCTACCGTTCGAAAGTTACGGTTTTTTCCCAAAGGTCTTTTTCTCGGATAATTCAGATCGCGATAATTTCCTGGATTAATTATTGAAAAAATTAGAAAAGCACTGACTTGAGGTCAGGACTACCGATTAAACGAGAGTAATTTTGCTCTGAGTTCAGTTCAGTACCCACATAAATATTTGCTAAATAATAATAATAATATTTATCTTTATTGATCCATTAAGACTACAAAAGTATAGGACAGATCGGCAAACCAAGGTATAAAGAGATACAGATAAAATAATCTCATATCACAAATCCAACATGGCGTCATTCGTGAATTCCGCCACCGAATTTTAACATCCATCATACAATAGGTGCTTTATTGCCTTCTTGAAATGAAGTTCACCCAATATCTTAATTTTGTTGGAAGATGATTGAAAAGACGTATGCTCTGATATAAAGGAGAGCGCTCTTATTTAGATTTTGCATGAACTGGCACTTCCGAAACACTGTTATGTCTTGTAGAATAATGATGACGACTCGATAATTTGTGCATAAAGCTTTCATTATTCTTAACATAAAGGAGATACTTATATATACAGGGTGTTCATAAATTGAACGTACAAACGAAAAGGGAGATTCCTTAAGTGATTTTAAGAAAAAAGAGTCCCATAAACATGGGGTCGCAAACGTTTCGTTTTCGAGATACAATGTTGAAGTTTGAATTTTTTCAAGTTTTTTCTCATAGTATCTACACTTCACGAGATATTCAACTGAAATTTGGCATAGATATTACATTTGAGAGTTCTCACCACGTGAGATTGCAATTTCGATAGATAATCTACAGGGTGATATTTATTCTGGAACACTGCCACCTGTTCTTCTGCAGAACTTTTTTTGGTGAGCAACTGTTAATTTGAAAAAATGTTAAAAGAAGCTTTGTTCTTATACTAAACTTTTCGGTCTCATGTAGTTTTGTCGTATCTACCAACGATTTCGAGAAAAAATTTTTGATCGATTCTCTCAAAATCCTCGTGAAAATCCAAATTATGATCGAAAGGTCAGTTTGTAAGCTGTGGTCAATGAATTCAGTGTCAGTTTTTATGGAAATTTTCCTGATCTGTATCGATGATTCATAAAGATTCGATAAACTCGTATAATCAACACAAGAAATGTATTACAACAGGAAACGTAAAACTAAAAAAATCATAACAAGACACCTCATCAAGTAACCGCAAAAGACTGAACTACAGCAATTGTTGAAAATGTCCTCTCCCAACTGTTATACAAGTTTCTGATCTTCGTCTCATAGACGACCGAACTCTTTCAAACACTCCCGGAATATTCCTAACTGTATCAAATGCGCCTATTTTCTCAGTTCTTCTACGGTGTTCACGGGTGTCGAGTATAGTAGAGATTTCAGGTGGCCCCATAAAAAGTAATCTAAACATTTAAGTCTGGGGATCTGGCGGGCCATGACTGAGGACTACCCCGTCCAATCCACCTGTTTTCATAATTTTCGTCCAAATACTTTCTTGCCAAAACTGAAAAATGAGCAGGAGCACCGTCATGCATGAACCACATTTCTCGTCGTAGCATAAGAGGTATCTTCCAATAACAAGGCCAAATCGTTTTCTAAAAATGTCTTTTTGATTGACCTGTTAGTCGACCTGGCAAGAAGAAAGGACCAATCAAATCATCACCAATATTACCACCCCACACATTTTGTGAAAATTGCTCTTGAAAAAGGGTTTCTACTTATCCATGCGGATTCTCCTCAGCTCATACGTATTCATTATGAAAATTGATAATTGAAGTCCTTGAGAAACAGGCTTCATCAGTGAAAAGAATTTGGCAATCAAAATAAGGATTTATGAATAGTCTACTGACGTACCACTGACAAAAACTAACCCTCGGATGAAAATCTCGAGGCAGAAGAGCTTGCACCCTCTGAATGTGATAAGGATATAGCAGAGAATCCAGCAAGATCCGCCAAACAACTTGATGACGTGCATTCAAAAGTGCACCAATTTTTCTTGTACTAGTTCTTGGATGTTGTTCTATTTCGTTCATAACTGCCTCGAGTTGTGGTGTTCTCACACTGCGTGGTCTCCCAGCATTAATTCTTTCCGTGGAAAAAGATCCAGCTTCTGAAAGACGCCTATGAATATCAGAGAACATTCGATGATTTGGTATCACTCTATTGGGATAGCGTTCCATGTAAAGACGCCTAGCTTCTCTTGCATTTCCATTTGCAAAACCATACATGAAATGCATATCAGTCATTTTGGAATTCGTGAAATTCGGCATGTTTTGATATTGAAATGTGTAGAGGTTCTAAATTCTGATCAAATTATTGTTGTAACAGTCATAAAAATCGTAATGAAAATAGTAGTCTAACTACATTCAAAAAAATAAATAGCTACAAATGCAACCACCTTCACTTTCTAAAAAAACAAACGCTCAATAATTTGATGTGTCAAAACTGGCACTGAATTCATTCACCACAAACTACAAACTGGCCTACCAATCATAGTTACGAGAATTTCGATGGAATCGTTCAACATTTTTTTTCTCAAAATCGTTGGTAGATACGACAAAACTAAATGAAACCGAAAAGTTTAGTATAAGAACAAAGCTTCTATTCACATCTTTTAAAGTTAACAGTTTTTCACAAAAAAAAAGTTCTGCAGAAGAACAGGTGGCAGTGTTCCAGAAAAGATTTCACCCTGTAGATCCTCTATCGAAATTGCCATGTCACGTAGTGAGAACTCTCAAATGTAATATGTATGCCAAATTTCAATTGAATATCTCGTGAAGTGTAAATACTATGAGAAAAAAATTGAATAAAATTCAAACTTCAACACTCTGTATCTCGAAAACGAAACGTTTGCGACCCCATGTTTATGGGACTTTTTTTCTTAAACTCACTTAAGGAATCTTCCCTTTTCGTTTGTACGTTCAATTTAGGAACGCCCTGTATAAATACATGACATGTCAGAATATTATTTGCTATATAATATGGTCGACAAGAAGGTAAATGTGACAAATTGAAAATTACTGGGATTATCCTCTTTTGACAAATCAACACCCTTTCCAGTTCGGTAGATCCTCCCCAGATAAGAACATTATATGCCATGTGTGGATAAGCTATACAATAATACACATTCAAGAGTGAATGCAGGGAAAAACAAATTTTTGATCTTATTTATGGCAAAATATGAGTTGTTCAGTTATTTACAAACCGAATCAATATGGTGGTTCCATCGTAAGTATTCGTCAATTTGTACTCCAAGAAATCTAGGGAGCCACTTGTAGTTACTGACGAGTTTTCACAAGTGAAGACAGATCGTTTTCCACCGAAATTTGTCAGTTTGAAGTGAATGCATACTATTTTTTCTGTGTTAACAATCAAATTATTCCTACGCCACCAAGTGGTAAACGTTTGAAGTAGTAGGGCTATCAGGTCCTCAAGCTCCCCAAAGCTCCCTGCAGTTACCAAAAATGATGAATCATCCGCGAAAAGTATGATCAAATGAGCAAGAACATAATCCGGCAAATCATTTATAAACATAAACGTGCCTAAAGAAGTTTTCACTTCAAAAAGAGTTCACAACTCCCAATTCAATAGTATGCTGATCATCTAATGAACGAGTGGGACTCCACGTCAGTGCATGTGGCATTCAAATGATATTCGAAGTTGAAAAATTTGTCTTGGTTCATGTGATTTCTGATTGCCTTTTGGACGAGAGCTATTGGCTTCAAGTGTCAACAATTTTCAATCAATTCAAGTTCCAGTGATTTATCAGTGATTTAGATATTGGGATGGGGATCAGAGTGACAATATGTTGGCGCTTTTCATATTGAAATAGAGGTGAAAAATATCAGTTGAAACCGTTTATTGAAGTAGATTGTTTTTGACAGTACGTCATTTCTATCGAATTTTAATATTTTCCCACTCTTCCGGGTTCGAACCTCACTCTCGAACTGAATTTTTTCATTCAATAAATAACCAATAATCTATTATTATTTGTAACTGGAAATATTTTTTCAACTCTTCTTTATTTGCTGCCAAACTTCTTGCATCTTCCTGCGGCGTAGCACTCTCGCCTTCCAAATCTGCCTATCAGCTCTCTTCCTCCATTCTACGGTTCCTCTTAGATATTGCTTTCTGTATAACTCTCATCAAGGTAAATTTTGGTGGAAAAGACACTTCACTGTAGCTGTTGGGTACATGGTTTTAACGAAACGTTCATAATCACCTGTGATGGGTCCTACGATGACTGAAAAGAGCTTTGCCACATTCTGAACATTCGAAATTAGTGCTGAAGGGTTTCTACGTCTGATTGATATAGCCAAAAGAAGCACGCCCTTCCCGCAGCATTGGCTACAGGCGTGACATTTGGTTTATCCATGGCACAGAAGGTCTGCGACGATGAGCCTCTTGTCAGGCCTTGGGTAGCCTGGAGTCTTATTACTTATACTCCCTTCATGAGCTCTTGGGTTTGTTCACGGCAGAGCCTCGTTTTTGGATAAATGTGCACCACTTGAAAGTGAAGTTAGTATTTCGGTAGCAGGGGCTTGAGTTCGTATATTTACCCCTTGCTCTGGCAAAGTAGAAATTTAAATTCTCAGTGGACAATTAATAACTTCACTCATTATAAAAACTTAGCTTAAAATTAATACTACCATCACAGATACTTATAGATGATCACAGTGGTGTGAATCCATGGAGAAATATAATCTGTAACATCATTTTTAGAAAATCTCTTATATCTTCTGGAAATTGAACGCTATGATGATGAAACTTCAACATATGCTAAGTACCTATTTTGTTCATAAAACCCAAAATTTTGTTGTCTGTTCTGACTAATAACTGATGAGGTAACGAGTATTGAGAAAAATATTTTGGGATTTTTAAAAAATGTTCTATCGAGCCGATTCCTTCGAAACTCAACACACTCCTTTCTGCCAACGTTATGTAAACATTTTTGAGTTTGAAATTGATTAGAGGAATATTCAAGGAATTATTACATGAACCAAATTTCAACGAACTCAACCGAGATATTTAGACAATCAACCTATTCTGAAAATATAAAAACTCTAGGTCCCTTCGTTCGGAAGATAGAAAGTACGCGACCGGCCGGAGGACCAGGAACACTCAAATTTTATCATGGATTCTTCATAAGGAAGTCAAACCCAATCGATTGAGAATATTTTCAACTCGATATTCGAAAATTAAAGACATTTGGACAAAACGATAGCTCGCTGTTTCACTAGAAACAATGTAACCAAAAATGTAACCTGGTACCATATTTCACGATGTTTCTTCATAACTCAAATCTGCATAAAACATTTAACAACATTTGAAAGTAATTTCCTACTTGGAATCTTTCAGAGCTGCACCATACACTGACCATAGTTAACTGAATGATGTTTATAGGGCGACTATCAAGAGCCGAAACGTAGAATAACGATAAAATAGCGCGCCAAATTGTCGTGATCACAACATTATATGATTGAAAAGATGGCAACCATGTCGGTTGACCTAACCACTGTAAGGTGGATAATATTTACCCTCCGGAGGACCAACGGTTTGCAGTGTAGTAATGGAAGTATACTCGAGGTGGACCTACATACTGTAGTTTGAATGGTTGACCTATGGATAGGAATTCTGAAGGAAAATGAATAAAAAAAGTCACTGATATTTCGTTGGATTCGTATTAAGGACATCAAATTATGTAATATACTTTGAGAATATTCTGCCTACACGCTTTCTTTCTGGTGGAGGATATATGTCTGCGTTTTAGGATGAGGACCTAAATATAGCGGGATGTAAATATATATATATATATATATATATATATTTTTTTATTTTTTTTTTTCCCACCGATTTTTCATCGGGTTTGGCATGAGAATATCGGGCAACTATGCTGCCAAGAAACTCTCACGTGCAAGTAAGGAACCTTCTGACTGTTCTCGTTGTCCCCAGTATCACCTCCTTCTGCGCCATACTGATATAATGTTGATCCATTCCCAGTCTTTTGGTGTTTTCTATGAGATGTGATTCCACCAAGCCGTTCACCGAGATAATGATTGGTGTGATTGTTGTAGTCTTCAGCCCGTACATCTCTTTCATCTCGAAGGCGAGATCATGATATTTCGACAATTTTTCGGAGTAAGCTCTCTCGATATTATCGTCAGCTGGAATTGTGATATCAATGATATTCACCTGTTTCTCTTTCAAATCCAAAAGCACGATATCAGGTCTATTGTGCTGTATAGGTCTATCCGTGATGATGCTTGAGTCCCAGTATAACTTACAGTTGTCATTTTGGAGTACCTCGTTTGGCTGGTAAGTATAGATGGGCTTGATTCCTTTGATCATGCTCTGATTAATTGCTATAGCCTGGTGATATATCTTGCATACAGCATTATGTCGTTCCAGGTATTCCACAGGAGCCAAGATAGGGCACGAGGACGTGACGTGTTGGATGTGTTCAGTTGCTCGATTACATCTCCTACATTGATCTGTTGGCACGTGTTTACCTGCTATTCTTTTAAGGTATGCTCTTGTGCCCACCACCTGATCCTGTATAGCTATTATTCTTCCCTCTGTTTCAGGGAAGAGATAACCAGATGTGAGATAAGTTACTGATTTTTCAGGATCTACATTTCTACTTTTCAGGCTTCCCGGGTATCGTCCATGCAAGGCCTTCGAGTGCCACTTCTCAACAAGATCTCCCATGTTTGTACCCAGTGTTGGTGCCGTCATCTTTGTTAGTGCCAGAGGAGTAATTTCATCATCAGCTTTACATATGCTCTCAAAGAAAGGTGAGTTATTAGCTTTGAAATAGTTCCTTAGTTTTTCAACCATCCTATCATGCATAATGGCCAGGTCCTGCATGCCTCTTCCGCCCTCCCTTCGAGGGATATACAGTCTGTTGACCGAAGCGTGGGGGTGGTGGACTCCAAATTTGGTTAAAGTTGTTCTGATCTTTGTGCTTATACTTTCAATTTCTGTACGTGACCATTTGATCACCCCAAACGAGTATACCATGCTTGGCAGTACCCAGGAGTTGATGGACTGAAACAATGCTCCGGAGTTCAGCTTTGCTCTAAGTACTAGTTTCAGTCTCTTGAACAATTTTTTCTTCATAGCCTCTTTCACTTCTCTAGTTTTGATGTCAAGCGCCTGCTGCACACCGAGATACCTATAACTCTCCTGAGGTCCTAAATTCGGCAGCATCCCTTCGCTGGTAACCATCTGCTCCTCACCCTCACTCAGCTTTCCTCGTCTAACATGAAGGACTGCACACTTTTCTACTCCTATCTCCATGTTTATTTCGCTGCTAAATGCTGTTACAATGCTGATGAGTTTTTCAGATGTTCTGCGTTGTGCGCATATAGCTTTAAGTCATCCATATAGAGCAGATGGCTGAGTTGGATTCTACGTTCTTTATTTATCTTATACCCATAACAATTGTCATTGAGAAGTTGGCTAAGTGGATTAAGGGCCAAGCAGAACCATAGTGGGCTTAACGTATCTCCCTGGAAAATACCTCTCCTTATTTTTATCTCGGGTGTTTTATATTGCCCGTTCGGTGTTCTTACAAGGAGGTTTGTGCGCCAGGTTTGCATAAGACTTTCCAGTAGGTCAACTATTTGCTCCGGTACACCATACAGCCTCAAGACGTTTATCAACCATGAGTGAGGCACAGAGTCAAACGCTTTCCTATAGTCGATCCATGCAATTGAGACGTTACGTAATTTTCTTTTTGCTTGTTTGGTGATAATGTTGTCAATCACAAGCAATTCCTTGCATCCCATTGCACCTCTGCGACATCCATTCTGTTCCCTTGCTAGTATGTTGTATTTATTAACATGGTTCCACAAATGACGAGTTATGGTGCCAGTCAGTATTTTGTATATAGTTGGGAGACATGTTATGGGTCTATACTTTTCAGGGTTACGTGCATTATCTTCCTTTGGTAGCATGTTCGTTACTCCCAACGTGAGGAAATCTGGTGCCCTAGAAGGGTCATTCAGAATATCCTGCAACGCGACTGTTAAAGCAGGTATTATACCATCAAAGTGCTTCCACCAATAGTTGTGCAATTTATCCACTCCTGGCGCCGACCAATTGTTGAGTCTTTTCAGCACGCACCGAATATCCTGTTCCGATATCTGTATTTCAGGCATTTTATGTTGATGTGCATTAGTTCTTATTGTGTCACATAAGAATCCTTTATTATGGGTTACTCCAGTGCCCCAGATACCATTCCAGAAACTGTGCATCTGCGTTGGTCCAGGTGGGTCTATCTCAGTACGAGGGAGCTTTCAAGATTACGGAAAAACTGTTTTTGATTTTTGTAATATTGCTGATTGTTCGAGAATCTGAGAGCTCTTTCGTGGTATCTTCTGAGTCTGCTTCCTAATGCTTTTATTTTCTGTTGCAGCTTATCCATCAGTATTCTTAGTTTTGCTGTGAACTCATTATCTCTGAGTTTGATGTTAAACTCGGCTGCTATTCTCTCTGATCGACTTTTTGAGGCCCCTCGAAGGTTCTTCAGTGTTGAGGTAAGTATAAATCATGCCAATTTTCTTTCTGATCTTGGTTATCTTCTCTTCTAGGCGTCTTTTCCATGGTGGTTTTGGATATTCTCTAGAGGGAACTTCACAAGAGATCCTGGCACCCTGACTCTCACTCACAGTGACGGCTCCTGCGTAAACGTAATCTACCAGATCTTGCAATGTTAGTTTGCTGCTACCGATATATTCTGTAATGGCCTGGTCTACCTCTTTGACACTTCTCAGCATCATTCTGGACCCTTTCAGTCTGGGTATTTTTGGTCTCTGCTCAGGCGGTATTCCACCATACATTAGGAGGTTTCTTCGGAACGCACAACTAATTTCGGTCTCCACACTTCTCACGTCCTCCCGATCCACCACAGTCCCCAGGCTCAACCTTATGTACCTTTGTCTCATCTCCCCCTCTGAGCTGTTGAACTCCGTTCTTCCTGTTGGTCTGGTGCTTCTTTCGATATTAAAGAGCTCTTCATTGGTGAACTTCTGGTTCTCAAACATCCATCTCACTCTGTTCGATAGCAGGTTGGCGTAAGACTGTCGACTTGGGTTTATCTCATTCCATATTTTTGTGAGATGTTGGCGGTAAGTTTCATTGGTGATCGATTCCAAATACTTCGCAATAAAATGAACGCGCATGAGTAAAATATTTTCATCATCTCTCCATCGCGTTCGCCTGTCCCTTTGAGGGTGGATAGCGAGACGTGGTACTTCCTCGTCCAAACTAAACTCCTCCGTGTTGGGCCTTCGCCTTGCGGTGCCATCTCGGAGGTCTGCGCCGCTCGCCCCACAGGGTCCTCCATCAGACTGAACCTCTGGACGGTTCCGACAGGGGCCAGTCCGAAACACCCTACCGCCCTGTGTTTGACTTCTTGTTACAGGAGCTATATCATTACAGAGCCCCAAGGTTGCTAACCTTGAGATCCGATGTACTCGGGCATGCGGGGACGTGACTCCCCGAAGGCATTCACCCCCCTGCATAATAGTTTTTCTGTCAGGGTTTTCTTTCCCTTAGCCTTTGAGATCCTTTCCCTACGTGCAAGGCAGCACGGATTTGGTACGCCCTGGGTATTTGATTTCCCCAGTACCACCCATATCTGGGAGGCGTTCCCTATCCGCCACCCTGGGAGGCGTCCTATGGGAGTTTTCTCTCCTCAAGGATATATATATATATATATATATATATATATATATATATATATTTGTCCCACTATATTTAGGTCCTCCATCAACACCCGATTTACATATCATAGGTCCTCTGGGGTCGATAGGTCTTCCGTATATGGAGGACCTAACACAATCAATGCTAAACGCTTACAAACATCACCCTGAGTCTACCATAAAATTTTCAGATGGACGACTGAAAACTGGAATTTCGCATTTTTATATAATTTAGTTCAGCGCTTTGCACACTCGCTCATTGGTGGCGCTCTCGCTCGCGTATACCCTTATGAGTATATGCAATTTACATTTTACGGTGGATCACTCCTCCATGTATACGTCAGAACTAACTTACAGTGGATAGGTCCTCCGTAGAATTGACAACGTTGCATTCACCAAGAATGAATCCAAATTAAATGAGATAATCGCCTATTCTGCAAGTTTGGCGTGAGCTTGGAGAGATCGCCGAGTAGAAAGAAGTGCGTTCACGATATTTGTCCGACTTTCTTCTTCATAAGCGTAAAGATACTTTACTCTATTGAATAAATAATAAATAATTGAATAAATGTATAGTTGTATAGGGTTATGTTGGTCGCATGTGTTTTTGTTAGGTCGCAAGGGGTTATAAGAATGATTCATTTCGTCATAATTCCTAATCTACTGATGATACATAAAAACTAATAACAGATTAGGAATCCACGCCCTCGATCTGGTAAATAACGAGATCCACGTTTTCTTGAACAAAACATTGTAGTTTTCCAATTGGTAGTGAAACTCGAGAAACGTTTTTGTCAATTGACAAATTATCTAATTTCCCCATATCTCTCAAAAAGATAGGGATGCAGAAAACCTAAACACATAAAAATCAACAACGGGCTCTGACTAGTAATCAAGGAAAAATCGTTAATCGAGAAATATAAATTGTAGATTTCCGTCTAGGGAGTTTTTCGCTAATTTTCGGGTCCGAAGTGTCGAGTCGAAAAAATTTTTCACTTTATATCGATGCAGGTCTCGTCATTTACTAAATCGAGGGCGTAGATTTCGAATATAGTTTTTTCGTGTTTTCAGCAATTTGGGAAATAATCCACTTTTAGTGAAAAATTTGTCAAAAATTGGTCAAATTTGATCAAACACACAGCTCAGATGAAGCTAAGTAGAAAGATGCTGATTTTTGGATTCACATCGTTTCTTCATCTATCAAATAATTCTGAAAACGACACCTCTGGTCGGTACCTACCGTTCGAAACTTACGGTTTTTTTCCCAAAGGTCTTTTTCTCGGATAATTCAGATCGCGATAATTTCCTGGATTAATTATTGAAAAAAATTAGAAAAGCACTGACTTGAGGTCAGGACTACCGATTAAACGAGAGTAATTTTGCTCTGAGTTCAGTTCTGTACCCACATAAATATTTGCTAAATAATAATAATAATATTTATCTTTATTGATCCATTAAGACTACAAAAGTATAGGACAGATCGGCAAACCAAGGTATAAAGAGATACAGATAAAATAATCTCATATCACAAATCCAACATGGCGTCATTCGTGAATTCCGCCACCGAATTTTAACATCCATCATACAATAGGTGCTTTATTGCCTTCTTGAAATGAAGTTCACCCAATATCTTAATTTTTGTTGGAAGATGATTGAAAAGACGTATGCTCTGATATAAAGGAGAGCGCTCTTATTTAGATTTTGCATGAACTGGCACTTCCGAAACACTGTTATGTCTTGTAGAATAATGATGACGACTCGATAATTTGTGCATAAAGCTTTCATTATTCTTAACATAAAGGAGATACTTATATATACAGGGTGTTCATAAATTGAACGTACAAACGAAAAGGGGAGATTCCTTAAGTGATTTTAGAAAAAAAGAGTCCCATAAACATGGGGTCGCAAACGTTTCGTTTTCGAGATACAGAGTGTTGAAGTTTGAATTTTTTTCAAGTTTTTTCTCATAGTATCTACACTTCACGAGATATTCAACTGAAATTTGGCATAGATATTACATTTGAGAGTTCTCACCACGTGAGATTGCAATTTCGATAGATAATCTACAGGGTGATATTTATTCTGGAACACTGCCACCTGTTCTTCTGCAGAACTTTTTTTTGGTGAGCAACTGTTAATTTGAAAAAATGTTGAAAGAAGCTTTGTTCTTATACTAAACTTTTCGGTCTCATGTAGTTTTGTCGTATCTAGCAACGATTTCAAGAAAAAAATTTTTGATCGATTCTCTCGAAATCCTCGTGAAAATCCAAATTATGATCGAAAGGTCAGTTTGTAAGCTGTGGTCAATGAATTCAGTGTCAGTTTTTATGGAAATTTTCCTGATCTGTATCGATGATTCATAAAGATTCGATAAACTCGTATAATCAACACAATAAATGTATTACAACAGGAAACGTAAAACTAAAAAAATCATAACAAGACACCTCATCAAGTAACCGCAAAAGACTGAACTACAGCAATTGTTGAAAATGTCCTCTCCCAACTGTTATACAAGTTTCTGATCTTCGTCTCATAGACGACCGAACTCTTTCAAACACTCCCGGAATATTCCTAACTGTATCAAATGCGCCTATTTTCTCAGTTCTTCTACGGTGTTCACGGGTGTCGAGTATAGTAGAGATTTCAGGTGGCCCCATAAAAAGTAATCTAAACATTTAAGTCTGGGGATCTGGCGGGCCATGACTGAGGACTACCCCGTCCAATCCACCTGTTTTCATAATTTTCGTCCAAATACTTTCTTGCCAAAACTGAAAAATGAGCAGGAGCACCGTCATGCATGAACCACATTTCTCGTCGTAGCATAAGAGGTATCTTCCAATAACAAGGCCAAATCGTTTTCTAAAAATGTCTTTTTGATTGACCTGTTAGTCGACCTGGCAAGAAGAAAGGACCAATCAAATCATCACCAATATTACCACCCCACACATTTTGTGAAAATTGCTCTTGAAAAAGGGTTTCTACTTATCCATGCGGATTCTCCTCAGCTCATACGTATTCATCATGAAAATTGATAATTGAAGTCCTTGAGAAACAGGCTTCATCAGTGAAAAGAATTTGGCAATCAAAATAAGGATTTATGAATAGTCTACTGACGTACCACTGACAAAAACTAACCCTCGGATGAAAATCTCGAGGCAGAAGAGCTTGCACCCTCTGAATGTGATAAGGATATAGCAGAGAATCCAGCAAGATCCGCCAAACAACTTGATGACGTGCATTCAAAAGTGCACCAATTTTTTCTTGTACTAGTTCTTGGATGTTGTTCTATTTCGTTCATAACTGCCTCGAGTTGTGGTGTTCTCACACTGCGTGGTATCCCAGCATTAATTCTTTCCGTGGAAAAAGATCCAGCTTCTGAAAGACGCCTATGAATATCAGAGAACATTCGATGATTTGGTATCACTCTATTGGGATAGCGTTCCATGTAAAGACGCCTAGCTTCTCTTGCATTTCCATTTGCAAAACCATACATGAAATGCATATCAGTCATTTCGGAATTCGTGAAATTCGGCATGTTTTGGTATTGAAATGTGTAAAGGTTCTAATTTCTGATCAAATTATTGTTGTAACAGTCATAAAAATCGTAATGAAAATAGTAGTCTAACTACATTCAAAAAAATAAATAGCTACAAATGCAACCACCTTCACTTTAAAAAAACAAACGCTCAATAATTTGATGTGTCAAAACTGGCACTGAATTCATTCACCACAGACTACAAACTGGCCTACCAATCATAGTTACGAGAATTTCGATGGAATCGTTCAACATTTTTTTCTCAAAATCGTTGGTAGATACGACAAAACTAAATGAAACCGAAAAGTTTAGTATAAGAACAAAGCTTCTATTCACATCTTTTAAAGTTAACAGTTTTTCACAAAAAAAGTTCTGCAGAAGAACAGGTGGCAGTGTTCCAGAAAGATTTCACCCTGTAGATCTTCTATCGAAATTGCCATGTCACGTAGTGAGAACTCTCAAATGTAATATGTATGCCAAATTTCAATTGAATATCTCGTGAAGTGTAAATACTATGAGAAAAAAATTGAATAAAATTCAAACTTCAACACTCTGTATCTCGAAAACGAAACGTTTGCGACCCCATGTTTATGGGACTTTTTTCTTAAACTCACTTAAGGAATCTTCCCTTTTCGTTTGTACGTTCAATTTAGGAACGCCCTGTATAAATACATGACATGTCAGAATATTATTTGCTATATAATATGGTCGACAAGAAGGTAAATGTGACAAATTGAAAATTACTGGGATTATCCTCTTTTGACAAATCAACACCCTTTCCAGTTCGGTAGATCCTCCCAGATAAGAACATTATATGCCCTGTGTGGATAAGCTATACAATAATACACATTCAAGAGTGAATGCAGGAAAACAAATTTTTGATTTTATTTATGGCAAAATATGAGTTGTTCAGTTATTTACAAACCGAATCAATATGGTGGTTCCATCGTAAGTATTCGTCAATTTGTACTCCAAGAAATCTGGGGAGCCACTTGTAGTTACTGACGAGTTTTCACAAGTGAAGACAGATCGTTTTCCACCGAAATTTGTCAGTTTGAAGTGAATGCATACTATTTTTTTCTGTGTTAACAATCAAATTATTCCTACGCCACCAAGTGGTAAACGTTTGAAGTAGTAGGGCTATCAGGTCCTCAAGCTTCCCAAAGCTCCCGCAGTTACCAAAAATGATGAATCATCCGCGAAAAGTATGATCAAATGAGCAAGAACATAATCCGGCAAATCATTTATAAACATAAACGTGCCTAAAAAGTTTTCACTTCAAAAGAGTTCACAACTCCCAATTCAATAGTATGCTGATCATCTAATGAACGAGTGGGACTCCACGTCAGTGCATGTGGCATTCAAATGATATTCGAAGTTGAAAAATTTGTCTTGGTTCATGTGATTTCTGATTGCCTTTTGGACGAGAGCTATTGGCTTCAAGTGTCAACAATTTTCAATCAATTCAAGTTCCAGTGATTTATCAGTGATTTAGATATTGGGATGGGGATCAGAGTGACAATATGTTGGCGCTTTTCATATTGAAATAGAGGTGAAAAATATCAGTTGAAACCGTTTATTGAAGTAGATTGTTTTTGACAGTACGTCATTTCTATCGAATTTTAATATTTTCCCACTCTTCCGGGTTCGAACCTCACTCTCGAACTGAATTTTTTCATTCAATAAATAACCAATAATCTATTATTATTTGTAACTGGAAATATTTTTTCAACTCTTCTTTATTTGCTGCCAAACTTCTTGCATCTTCCTGCGGCGTAGCACTCTCGCCTTCCAAATCTGCCTATCAGCTCTCTTCCTCCATTCTACGGTTCCTCTTAGATATTGCTTTCTGTATAACTCTCATCAAAGTAAATTTTGGTGGAAAAAGACACGTCACTGTAGCTGTTGGGTACATGGTTTTAACGAAACGTTCATAATCACCTGTGATGGGTCCTACGATGACTGAAAAGAGCTTTGCCACATTCTGAACATTCGAAATTAGTGCTGAAGGGTTTCTACGTCTGATTGATATAGCCAAAAGAAGCACGCCCTTCCCGCAGCATTGGCTCAACCTTATGTACCTTTGTCTCATCTCCCCCTCTGAGCTGTTGAACTCCGTTCTTCCTGTTGGTCTGGTGCTTCTTTCGATATTAAAGAGCTCTTCATTGGTGAACTTCTGGTTCTCAAACATCCATCTCACTCTGTTCGATAGCAGGTTGGCGTAAGACTGTCGACTTGGGTTTATCTCATTCCATATTTTTGTGAGATGTTGGCGGTAAGTTTCATTGGTGATCGATTCCAAATACTTCGCAATAAAATGAACGCGCATGAGTAAAATATTTTCATCATCTCTCCATCGCGTTCGCCTGTCCCTTTGAGGGTGGATAGCGAGACGTGGTACTTCCTCGTCCAAACTAAACTCCTCCGTGTTGGGCCTTCGCCTTGCGGTGCCATCTCGGAGGTCTGCGCCGCTCGCCCCACAGGGTCCTCCATCAGACTGAACCTCTGGACGGTTCCGACAGGGGCCAGTCCGAAACACCCTACCGCCCTGTGTTTGACTTCTTGTTACAGGAGCTATATCATTACAGAGCCCCAAGGTTGCTAACCTTGAGATCCGATGTACTCGGGCATGCGGGGACGTGACTCCCCGAAGGCATTCACCCCCCTGCATAATAGTTTTTCTGTCAGGGTTTTCTTTCCCTTAGCCTTTGAGATCCTTTCCCTACGTGCAAGGCAGCACGGATTTGGTCCGCCCTGGGTATTTGATTTCCCCAGTACCACCCATATCTGGGAGGCGTTCCCCTATCCGCCACCTGGGGAGGCGTCCTATGGGAGTTTTCTCTCCTCAAGGATATATATATATATATTTGTCCCACTATATTTAGGTCCTCCATCAACACCCGATTTACATATCATAGGTCCTCTGGGGTCGATAGGTCTTCCGTATATGGAGGACCTAACACAATCAATGCTAAACGCTTACAAACATCACCTGAGTCTACCATAAAATTTTCAGATGGACGACTGAAAACTGGAATTTCGCATTTTTATATAATTTAGTTCAGCGCTTTGCACACTCGCTCATTGGTGGCGCTCTCGCTCGCGTATACCCTTATGAGTATATGCAATTTACATTTTACGGTGGATCACTCCTCCATGTATACGTCAGAACTAACTTACAGTGGATAGGTCCTCCGTAGAATTGACAACGTTGCATTCACCAAGAATGAATCCAAATTAAATGAGATAATCGCCTATTCTGCAAGTTTGGCGTGAGCTTGGAGAGATCGCCGAGTAGAAAGAAGTGCGTTCACGATATTTGTCCGACTTTCTTCTTCATAAGCGTAAAGATACTTTACTCTATTGAATAAATAATAAATAATTGAATAAATGTATAGTTGTATAGGGTTATGTTGGTCGCATGTGTTTTTTGTTAGGTCGCAAGGGGTTATAAGAATGATTCATTTCGTCATAATTCCTAATCTACTGATGATACATAAAACTAATAACAGATTAGGAATCCACGCCCTCGATCTGGTAAATAACGAGATCCACGTTTTCTTGAACAAAACATTGTAGTTTTCCAATTGGTAGTGAAACTCGAGAAACGTTTTTGTCAATTGACAAATTATCTAATTTCCCCATATCTCTCAAAAGATAGGGATGCAGAAAACCTAAACACATAAAAATCAACAACGGGCTCTGACTAGTAATCAAGGAAAAATCGTTAATCGAGAAATATAAATTGTAGATTTCCGTCTAGGGAGTTTTTCGCTAATTTTCGGGTCCGAAGTGTCGAGTCGAAAAAATTTTTCACTTTATATCGATGCAGGTCTCGTCATTTACTAAATCGAGGGCGTAGATTTCGAATATAGTTTTTCGTGTTTTCAGCAATTTGGGAAATAATCCACTTTTAGTGAAAAATTTGTCAAAAATTGGTCAAATTTGATCAAACACACAGCTCAGATGAAGCTAAGTAGAAAGATGCTGATTTTTGGATTCACATCGTTTCTTCATCTATCAAATAATTCTGAAAACGACACCTCTGGTCGGTACCTACCGTTCGAAACTTACGGTTTTTTCCCAAAGGTCTTTTTCTCGGATAATTCAGATCGCGATAATTTCCTGGATTAATTATTGAAAAAAATTAGAAAAGCACTGACTTGAGGTCAGGACTACCGATTAAACGAGAGTAATTTTGCTCTGAGTTCAGTTCTGTACCCACATAAATATTTGCTAAATAATAATAATAATATTTATCTTTATTGATCCATTAAGACTACAAAAGTATAGGACAGATCGGCAAACCAAGGTATAAAGAGATACAGATAAAATAATCTCATATCACAAATCCAACATGGCGTCATTCGTGAATTCCGCCACCGAATTTTAACATCCATCATACAATAGGTGCTTTATTGCCTTCTTGAAATGAAGTTCACCCAATATCTTAATTTTTGTTGGAAGATGATTGAAAAAGACGTATGCTCTGATATAAAGGAGAGCGCTCTTATTTAGATTTTGCATGAACTGGCACTTCCGAAACACTGTTATGTCTTGTAGAATAATGATGACGACTCGATAATTTGTGCATAAAGCTTTCATTATTCTTAACATAAAGGAGATACTTATATATACAGGGTGTTCATAAATTGAACGTACAAACGAAAAGGAGATTCCTTAAGTGATTTTAAGAAAAAAAGAGTCCCATAAACATGGGGTCGCAAACGTTTCGTTTTCGAGATACAGAGTGTTGAAGTTTGAATTTTTTTCAAGTTTTTTCTCATAGTATCTACACTTCACGAGATATTCAACTGAAATTTGGCATAGATATTACATTTGAGAGTTCTCACCACGTGAGATTGCAATTTCGATAGATAATCTACAGGGTGATATTTATTCTGGAACACTGCCACCTGTTCTTCTGCAGAACTTTTTTTGGTGAGCAACTGTTAATTTGAAAAAATGTTGAAAGAAGCTTTGTTCTTATACTAAACTTTTCGGTCTCATGTAGTTTTGTCGTATCTAGCAACGATTTCAAGAAAAAAATTTTTGATCGATTCTCTCGAAATCCTCGTGAAAATCCAAATTATGATCGAAAGGTCAGTTTGTAAGCTGTGGTCAATGAATTCAGTGTCAGTTTTTATGGAAATTTTCCTGATCTGTATCGATGATTCATAAAGATTCGATAAACTCGTATAATCAACACAATAAATGTATTACAACAGGAAACGTAAAACTAAAAAAAATCATAACAAGACACCTCATCAAGTAACCGCAAAAGACTGAACTACAGCAATTGTTGAAAATGTCCTCTCCCAACTGTTATACAAGTTTCTGATCTTCGTCTCATAGACGACCGAACTCTTTCAAACACTCCCGGAATATTCCTAACTGTATCAAATGCGCCTATTTTCTCAGTTCTTCTACGGTGTTCACGGGTGTCGAGTATAGTAGAGATTTCAGGTGGCCCCATAAAAAGTAATCTAAACATTTAAGTCTGGGGATCTGGCGGGCCATGACTGAGGACTACCCCGTCAATCCACCTGTTTTCATAATTTTCGTCCAAATACTTTCTTGCCAAAACTGAAAAATGAGCAGGAGCACCGTCATGCATGAACCACATTTCTCGTCGTAGCATAAGAGGTATCTTCCAATAACAAGGCCAAATCGTTTTCTAAAAATGTCTTTTTGATTGACCTGTTAGTCGACCTGGCAAGAAGAAAGGACCAATCAAATCATCACCAATATTACCACCCCACACATTTTGTGAAAATTGCTCTTGAAAAAGGGTTTCTACTTATCCATGCGGATTCTCCTCAGCTCATACGTATTCATCATGAAAATTGATAATTGAAGTCCTTGAGAAACAGGCTTCATCAGTGAAAAGAATTTGGCAATCAAAATAAGGATTTATGAATAGTCTACTGACGTACCACTGACAAAAACTAACCCTCGGATGAAAATCTCGAGGCAGAAGAGCTTGCACCCTCTGAATGTGATAAGGATATAGCAGAGAATCCAGCAAGATCCGCCAAACAACTTGATGACGTGCATTCAAAAGTGCACCAATTTTTCTTGTACTAGTTCTTGGATGTTGTTCTATTTCGTTCATAACTGCCTCGAGTTGTGGTGTTCTCACACTGCGTGGTATCCCAGCATTAATTCTTTCCGTGGAAAAAGATCCAGCTTCTGAAAGACGCCTATGAATATCAGAGAACATTCGATGATTTGGTATCACTCTATTGGGATAGCGTTCCATGTAAAGACGCCTAGCTTCTCTTGCATTTCCATTTGCAAAACCATACATGAAATGCATATCAGTCATTTCGGAATTCGTGAAATTCGGCATGTTTTGGTATTGAAATGTGTAAAGGTTCTAATTTCTGATCAAATTATTGTTGTAACAGTCATAAAAATCGTAATGAAAATAGTAGTCTAACTACATTCAAAAAAATAAATAGCTACAAATGCAACCACCTTCACTTTAAAAAAACAAACGCTCAATAATTTGATGTGTCAAAACTGGCACTGAATTCATTCACCACAGACTACAAACTGGCCTACCAATCATAGTTACGAGAATTTCGATGGAATCGTTCAACATTTTTTCTCAAAATCGTTGGTAGATACGACAAAACTAAATGAAACCGAAAAGTTTAGTATAAGAACAAAGCTTCTATTCACATCTTTTAAAGTTAACAGTTTTTCAAAAAAAAAGTTCTGCAGAAGAACAGGTGGCAGTGTTCCAGAAAAGATTTCACCCTGTAGATCTTCTATCGAAATTGCCATGTCACGTAGTGAGAACTCTCAAATGTAATATGTATGCCAAATTTCAATTGAATATCTCGTGAAGTGTAAATACTATGAGAAAAAATTGAATAAAATTCAAACTTCAACACTCTGTATCTCGAAAACGAAACGTTTGCGACCCCATGTTTATGGGACTTTTTTCTTAAACTCACTTAAGGAATCTTCCTTTTCGTTTGTACGTTCAATTTAGGAACGCCCTGTATAAATACATGACATGTCAGAATATTATTTGCTATATAATATGGTCGACAAGAAGGTAAATGTGACAAATTGAAAATTACTGGGATTATCCTCTTTTGACAAATCAACACCCTTTCCAGTTCGGTAGATCCTCCCAGATAAGAACATTATATGCCCTGTGTGGATAAGCTATACAATAATACACATTCAAGAGTGAATGCAGGGAAAACAAATTTTTGATTTTATTTATGGCAAAATATGAGTTGTTCAGTTATTTACAAACCGAATCAATATGGTGGTTCCATCGTAAGTATTCGTCAATTTGTACTCCAAGAAATCTAGGGAGCCACTTGTAGTTACTGACGAGTTTTCACAAGTGAAGACAGATCGTTTTCCACCGAAATTTGTCAGTTTGAAGTGAATGCATACTATTTTTTCTGTGTTAACAATCAAATTATTCCTACGCCACCAAGTGGTAAACGTTTGAAGTAGTAGGGCTATCAGGTCCTCAAGCTTCCCAAAGCTCCCCGCAGTTACCAAAAATGATGAATCATCCGCGAAAAGTATGATCAAATGAGCAAGAACATAATCCGGCAAATCATTTATAAACATAAACGTGCCTAAAGAAGTTTTCACTTCAAAAAGAGTTCACAACTCCCAATTCAATAGTATGCTGATCATCTAATGAACGAGTGGGACTCCACGTCAGTGCATGTGGCATTCAAATGATATTCGAAGTTGAAAAATTTGTCTTGGTTCATGTGATTTCTGATTGCCTTTTGGACGAGAGCTATTGGCTTCAAGTGTCAACAATTTTCAATCAATTCAAGTTCCAGTGATTTATCAGTGATTTAGATATTGGGATGGGGATCAGAGTGACAATATGTTGGCGCTTTTCATATTGAAATAGAGGTGAAAAATATCAGTTGAAACCGTTTATTGAAGTAGATTGTTTTTTTCAGTACGTCATTTCTATCGAATTTTAATATTTTTCCACTCTTCCGGGTTCGGACCTCACTCTCGAACTGAATTTTTTCATTTCAATAAATAACCAATAATCTATTATTATTTGTAACTGGAAATATTTTTTCAACTCTTCTTTATTTGCTGCCAAACTTCTTGCATCTTCCTGCGGCGTAGCACTCTCGCCTTCCAAATCTGCCTATCAGCTCTCTTCCTCCATTCTACGGTTCCTCTTAGATATTGCTTTCTGTATAACTCTCATCAAAGTAAATTTTGGTGGAAAAGACACGTCACTGTAGCTGTTGGGTACATGGTTTTAACGAAACGTTCATAATCACCTGTGATGGGTCCTACGATGACTGAAAAGAGCTTTGCCACATTCTGAACATTCGAAATTAGTGCTGAAGGGTTTCTACGTCTGATTGATATAGCCAAAAGAAGCACGCCCTTCCCGCAGCATTGGCTACAGGCGTGACATTTGGTTTATCCATGGCACAGAAGGTCTGTGACGATGAGCCTCTTGTCAGGCCTTGGGTAGCCTGGAGTCTTATTACTTATACTCCTTCATGAGCTCTTGGGTTTGTTCACGGCAGAGCCTCGTTTTTGGATAAATGTGCACCACTTGAAAGTGAAGTTAGTATTTCGGTAGCAGGGGCTTGAGTTCGTATATTTACCCCTTGCTCTGGCAAAGTAGAAATTTAAATTCTCAGTGGACAATTAATAACTTCACTCATTATAAAAACTTAGCTTAAAATTAATACTACCATCACAGATACTTATAGATGATCACAGTGGTGTGAATCCATGGAGAAATATAATCTGTAACATCATTTTTAGAAAATCTCTTATATCTTCTGGAAATTGAACGCTATGATGATGAAACTTCAACATATGCTAAGTACCTATTTTGTTCATAAAACCCAAAATTTTGTTGTCTGTTCTGACTAATAACTGATGAGGTAACGAGTATTGAGAAAAATATTTTGGGATTTTTAAAAAAAATGTTCTATCGAGCCGATTTCTTCGAAACTCAACACACTCCTTTCTGCCAACGTTATGTAAACATTTTTTGAGTTTGAAATTGATTAGAGGAATATTCAAGGAATTATTACATGAACCAAATTTCAACGAACTCAACCGAGATATTTAGACAATCAACCTATTCTGAAAATATAAAAACTCTAGGTCCCTTCGTTCGGAAGATAGAAAGTACGCGACCGGCCGGAGGACCAGGAACACTCAAATTTTATCATGGATTCTTCATAAGGAAGTCAAACCCAATCGATTGAGAATATTTTCAACTCGATATTCGAAAATTAAAGACATTTGGACAAAACGATAGCTCGCTGTTTCACTAGAAACAATGTAACCAAAAATGTAACCTGGTACCATATTTCACGATGTCTCTTCATAACTCAAATCTGCATAAAACATTTAACAACATTTGAAAGTAATTTCCTACTTGGAATCTTTCAGAGCTGCACCATACACTGACCATAGTTAACTGAATGATGTTTATAGGGCGACTATCAAGAGCCGAAACGTAGAATAACGATAAAATAGCGCGCCAAATTGTCGTGATCACAACATCATATGATTGAAAAGATGGCAACCATGTCGGTAGACCTAACCACTGTAAGGTGGATAATATTTACCCTCCGGAGGACCAACGGTTTGCAGTGTAGTAATGGAAGTATACTCGAGGTGGACCTACATACTGTAGTTTGAATGGTTGACCTATGGATAGGAATTCTGAAGGAAAATGAATAAAAAAAGTCACTGATATTTCGTTGGATTCGTATTAAGGACATCAAATTATGTAATATACTTTGAGAATATTCTGCCTATACGCTTTCTTTCTGGTGGAGGATATATGTCTGCGTTTTAGGATGAGGACCTAAATATAGCGGGATGTAAAATATATATATATATATATATATATATATATATATGTGTGTGTGTAGGAAGTGTGCCCGATGTGCGGAGTCTATTCAGCACGTCACCTCCTCTTGCCCTATTCTTGCCCCCAGGAGTATCTTGACAGGCATAATTCCATGGGAAAGATATATCACCAGCAGATCGCCCTGAAACTGGGATTACTACAGGATGAGGTCGCGCAACATGTCTACTTACCAAAAACCCTCCTGGAGAATAGGCGCTATAAAATCTATTGGGACGCCACGCTTATAACCGATAGAGGAGTGGCACATAACAGACCTGACGTCGCCATCTTCGACAAGGAAAAGGAAACATGCCTGCTGCTGGATTTCACTGTGCCAGCGGATGACAACTTGGCAAAGGCGTACTCTGAGAAAGTCAGCAAATACTCTGAACTGGCCTTCCAACTTCGTGAAGTGCACAGACTGAAGTCTGTAAGTGTACTACCGTTGATTATCTCGGTGAATGGGCTGATTGAAAGACACTTACCTGAGAACACTCGGAGACTCTGCCTGGATCAGCATGTTATATCTAGCTCACAGAAACAGATAATCTTGAGCACAACGAGAATTATCAGAAAATTTCTCCAGGGCCCATAGCGGCGGTGCACGCCTTGATCCTTGATCCGGTGTGCACTGTTTCTTACCCGCTCGTAACGCGGTGATTTAAAAAAAAAAAAAATATAAATGACAACAGGTGACCACAACAGGAGCGAGCGTCCAATTTGTGGCTTCAACCCTAGATACCTCCGGTTTTGTAGGCTAAACCGAGCATCGCCACGCTGGAAGCATAAGCAACCTGTGTGATGCGACCAAAACCCAAGGATACAATTAAATTCAAAGAGAAGATAATGCGGTGAAATTAGATATTGAAAAGGATAATGGGTTAAACCACAGGAATGCAGAAAATATGGGAAATGGAAGCCAATAAGCAGAAACACGTGTCGGCAAGTACCTTCCATCCATTTCCCATATTTTCTGCATTCCTGCGGTTTAACCCATTATCCTTTTTCAATATCTAATTTCACCGCATTATCTCCTCTTTGAATTTAATTGTATCCTTGGGTTTTGGTCGCATCACACAGGTTGCTTATGCTTCCAGCGTGGCGATGCTCGGTTTAGCCTCCAAAACCGGAGGTATCTAGGGTTGAAGCCACAAATTGGACGCTCGCTCCTATTATGGTCACCTGTTGTCGTTTATATATATATATATTTTTTTTCATTTTTCATTTCCATCCATATCCAGGTTTCTTGGTTGCCTTGCCCTGAAGAAGCCAATAAGCAAAAACACGTGTCAGCAAGTACCTTCCATCCATTTACGTCGAGTGGAGAGATTGAGAGTCGGCAGCCAGTCACAGGTTTGAGTTTAATTGAGTTCGATTTTATTGAGTTGTAAAACGGACAATAAACAGTTTGAAAGTTCAGTGTTTGAGTAAATAACGGCAAATACCTTACAATTCAGAAGTGGGATAAGAGGATCAGAAGAATATAGGAAGATTGGACGATAAATTTCAACACGTACCAGACGACCATTCAGAATGGAAAACGTTGAAGGAGTGAGACAAAATGGGAATGACCAGATAAATGCATTACTTATGACGGTAACACGATTGATGGAGCAAAATAGCGTGATGTTTGGAATGATTCAGGAGAATCAAGAGCAAACACTGAATAATTCGACTGAGCAAAACCAAACGTTCCATATAATGCCAGATTTCAACAACGCGATAGAAGATTTTCATGGAGAAGAAGACGCCAGGCAAGCAAATGTATGGTTGAGACAGTTAGGAACAACAGGAAATTTACATTCATGGCCAGAATCAATTATGTTCGAAACGGCGAGGTATCAGGTACCGAGGATCAGCGAAATTCTGGTTCCAATCAAGAGTCTATGAATGGGATAATTGGGGAAACTTCAAGGCAGCATTTAAGAAAACGTTTATGTCAGGTAAAACTATAGCACAAAGATGGACGGAGATGCAAGGTAAGGTACAAAAGAGTAAAGAAAATGTTCATACTTATTTTCATGAAAAGATGTCATTATGTGAAGAAATAGACTTAGAATTTAAGGAAGCAAAAGAGCAATTAATAATAGGTTTAGTGTCGAAAGAGTTATCTAATTATCTTATTGCTAGGAACCACAAAGATGAGGATGAGCTATTGAATGACATTATGACGTTTGAGCGAGTGAGGTCAGCAAGAGTTGACCGAATTGCTAGCGAAGGGAATGCAAGAAAATACCGAACGAGCGAGAAGACAACCAAACCGGAATCGACAGAAAAGGAAAATACACCAAGAAAGTTCGAGAAACGACAGGTAAAATGCTATAATTGTGATGAAGTAGGGCATATTTCTAACGAATGCAGAAAGGAAAAATATTGTTCAAATGTTATAATTGTGGAAAGGAAGGGCATACCCAGAGATACCGTGGAAAACCCAGAACAATGGACAAAGGTACCGTACAATTTTTAAATAATGAGAATAATGTATTTGCCAAGTATATAAAAGACGTAAAGATAAATAATGAGACATTTAAAGCAATGATTGACATGGGAAGTAGCGATTGTACAATTAAAGCATCGATAGTAGTTAGTAAAGATTTTGAGATTTTTAGAGAAAAATGTGTAATGACAGGTTTTGGAGAAGGAAATGTAATTGAATCTTTTGGGATTATTAAAGCGAACATTAAAGTAGATGGAGTAATGGCTGAAAATGTACTTGTTAGAATAGTTTCAGATACCGCACAACCGATTGACATTATTATTGGTAGAACATTTACTGACCTTAACCATATAGTATACTACAAAGTAGATGATAAATTAAATTTTGATTATAGATATAATTTGGAACTACCCTTAACCCAAGTAAATAACAATAACAAGATAACTAGAGTAAATGAAGAAACATTTGTACCCCCCCAAAGTGTAATGTTTTTGAATGCAAATATTAATGAACAAAACATTTATATACCTACATTAAACTTTGATGATAAGATATTGCAGATTGACAGAAATGAGGTAATGAAAGAGAAAATTGTGGAAGTAGCAGCATTAAATCCAGTTGTAAATGACGATACCGAACCAGTACAAACCAGAGAACTAAACGTGGGAGATAGCATCGAGGGAAGTAACAAGAGACAATTAGCCGAATTGTAGAACATGTGTAGCGAAGAATATCAGTGAAGTAGGAAAAACTGACGTGTTGGAAATGAAAATTGAAGAAATACCAGGCAGCGAACCAGTAAATAGCAGACCGTACAGAAAACAACATCTGAGAGGGAAACAATAGCTGAAATAGTAAGAGAATGGAAGCGAGCAGTAATAGTAAGAGAAACTACATCATCTTATGCAAGCCCAGTACTCTTAGTGAGGAAGCAGACAGGTGAGTCGAGATTAGTAGTTGACTATCGAAAGTTGAATGCCCAGACTAAACGAATAAATTTTCCGTTGAATAACATAGATGACGATTTGAGTATAATAAGAAATTGTAAATTGTTCACCATATTAGATTTAGCCCATGGATATTTGCAAATGCCATTGAGTAAAGAAAGTTACAAGAGCAATGTTCGGATTAATGAATGCACCATTTTATTTTTCAAAATTAATTAGAATAGTTCTAGAACCGTTAAGACATAAATTTGTTATACACTATTTGGATGATATTCTTATTTGTGCTAATAGATGGGAAGAAATGATAGAAAGATTAAGAGAAGTATTAGAACTTTTGAAGAGAGCAGGGCTAACTATTAAACTGACAAAATGTGAATTTGCAAAGGAAAGAATAAACTATTTAGGATACATGATTTCGGAAAATAAGATAGAGTCGGGTAAGAGAAAACTTTTAGCGATTGAGAATTATCCCATACCTAAAGATGAACATAAAACTAGAAGATTTGTAGGATTAGCTAGTTTCTTCCGTAGATTTGTAACAAATTTCGCAACAATAATTGAACTCTCAAAGAAACAATAAATATTTGAATGGGGAAAAGAACAACAAGAAGCTTTTACTAGAATTAAAGAAAATTTGTTATCAAAACCAGTATTAAAAATTTATAACCCGAAGGCAAACCGAACAGAATTACATACTGATGTCAGTGCAAGGGGATTAGCCGCAATGTTGTTACAATCAGATGACGAAGGTAGAATGCATTTAGTTTATGCCATTAGTAGAAGAACTACGGAGACAGAACAATTTTATCATTCGAGCAAATTAGAATTATTAGCAATTATTTGGACACTTCAAAGATTAAGAATTTGTTTATTGAATATAAAATTTTCTATTATAACAGCTTGCCAAGCCGTAACATATTTGAATAAGATTAAAACTCAAAATGCCCAGATAGTTAGATGGTCACATGTATTTAGTGAATTTGAATTTGAAATTAAATTTAAGCAAGAAAATATGATGAAACATGTAGATGCAATGTCGAGAACTCCAGTAGAAAATGTTACGAATAACGTAGAGGATGAAATTGTAGAAAAGCTTTGTATCTACAATTTTGAGTAGAGAAGACGAAATTGCACTTTTCCAGTATTCAAATTGTGATTTGAAACAGAAAATTGAAATTTTGAAGAAAGATGAAACACATATGATAGAAAGTGAGAAAGCTTTAATCAGAGATTACTTACTGAAAGACGGAATACTTTAAAAAAGTTAATGTGAGAGGCGAAATTAAAGATTTGTATGTGGTACCAAAGAATATGAGAAAAACCTTGGTAATTAAATATCATGATCTAGGCGGACACTATGGAGTAGAGAAGGTAATAAGAAAAATATTGACATATTATTATTTTCCTGGTATGAGACATTACATCAAACAACACATTAGATTATGCTTAGAATTGTAACAAAACCGAATATGAACCTTCTAATGACTACTACGTCAACAGAGGAGTTCCGCTTCATGCGCCGACAAAGGGATTAAGAACATGATGAAAGGGACCGCTCGCCATAAAGCTGTCACATAAAAAACGATTAATGGTGGCATATTTAGGGGACATAAAGAGGCCGCTACGATTGTTCTGGAATGTGAAGCATCTTTCTGGTAACTTTTAGAAAAACAGCGCCGGATATAAATGACTGAAGCCGATTCATGGATAGAACTTGCCGACGAATAAACAGGTGTTCCTAGTGAAATTCTGTAGATAAATTGTGTATATAAATTATTGATTATTGTTAGTTAAGTGTGAATATAAATTAGTTTAAAGAAGACTTGTATTGTTTTTCTATTTCGCTGAGGAAAAACGTGACCATTGGTGTCAGGTGTGGGGTTACCAAGAAGAGTGGAAACTACTCCGAAATTAGTCTGGAAAACCCTGAATGCCGGTAACGAGATCTGAAGCTGAGAAAATGGATCAGGCCAGTATGGACTTTTTCAAGAAAGCTTTTGAAGAACTGACACACAGAATTGAAAATAAAATGGATTCCATGGAAAATAAAATGGATACCATGGAAAATAGAATGGAAGAAAATTCGAAGGACATGAAAGATAAAATGGACGACATTAAGTCTCTAGAAAATAGCTTTAGAGGTAAATTAGAATCTATAGAGGATAGTCTAAAAACGATGACCGATAATTGCTCGAAGTTAGAGAATAAGATTGGGAATATTGAAGACCGGTTAGAAAACCTGGAGATTTTAAAGGAGGAAATAGAAGAGGATATACAAGGGAAAGTGGAAGAGCATAACGAAAGTGTGTTGGAAATTATGGAAGATCGATTAAACAAAATAAGCAGACAAGTAGATGAGAAGGTCAATAAAGATAGAAGTATTTCAGTAAAATACGAAAATAGTGGAGAAGCAGGCCGAGCAAGGGTTAAACCACCAACCTTCGACGGTAAAACCGCCTGGTGCACATACCAAAGACAATTTGAAGCTGCAGCTAACGCGAATGGGTGGAATAATGAGGAAAAAGCGACGGCCTTGATTGTTGCATTGAGACGCGAGGCCTTAAATATTTTACAGATTATTCCAACCAGCCAGCAGAATGATTACGGGGCGCTGATAAGTAAATTACAGATGAGATAGGGCGACGGGCATTTACAGCAAGTATATCACGCCCAGATAAAGAGCCGTATCCAGAAAAATTCAGAGACCCTGCAAGAATTTGAAGCTGACATCGCACGGTTGTTAAGGATGGCGTATCCGACTGCACCGGACAGTTTCCTAGAACAGCTTGCAGTGCAGACGTTCGTAGACGGGCTGAGAGATAGTGAGACCCAGCAAACCTTGCGGTTGGCCCGACCTAAGACCCTGGACGATGCTCTAGCCCATGCATTAGAGTTCGAAGCAGCCAAACAGGCTTCACATAGAGGTCAGATAAAAATCAGGCGTACCATGGATGATTCCGAGGACAGCACCGAAAATATAGAGGATATAATACGCCGAGTTCTCCAACAACAACAAAATAGAGGACCTAGATGTTGGAATTGCGGTGAAGTAGGGCATATTCGCCGCTCTTATAAGAAGCCTGCTAAGAAAAAACCACAGAAAGAGGGAAAACGGGTTGGTGAAAGGGGGCATAAGCCGACCCGCCTAAACAATGCCCCTACCATCCAAACCATCTAGGAGACCAGCAATATAAATGTCGACGGTAAGATCGATGGGCGGTCGACTAAAAGGTTGATCGACACAGGTGCAACCTGTACTATTGCAAGACCCGATATAATGAGAGGCAAGACATTACCGACTATAACACGATTACGCACCGCCACTGGGGAGAGTGTACCAACGCAATGTAGAAAGCTGGATGACAAGGAATGTTGCCGAAGAACCACTATAACTGATGAGAATTGGCTGCCAGATCACCTGAGACAAGACCAAGAGAACGACCCAGAGCTGAAACTGATTTTAAGATGGAGAGCGGATGGTCGTAGGCCTGGATGGGGAGAACTGTGTCAGATGAATCCAAGGGTCAAATCAAATTGGGCACAATGGGACTCCCTCCTAATAGAGGATGGGTTGCTAAAGAGGACCCTTGAGAATGAAGAAGGTACCGGATCCAGAAACCAAGTTGTAGTCCCTAGGAGTAGAACACAAGATGTATTGCAGAAGTTACATTATGGGACCTCCGGCGGTCATTTCGGCATCAAGAAGACCCTGGAAACGGTTCGAGAGCGTTTCTACTGAGTTAATTGCAAGGAGGACGTCAAGGATTGGTGCAGAAAATTTGAATTGTGTGCTTCGGTGAATGGCCCAAGAGAAAGTCGTAGAGCTCCAATGAAGCAGTATAACGTTGGTAGCCCAATGGAACGCGTAGCAATAGATATAGCTGGTTCGTTTCCAGAAATTGACGATGGAAACAAGTACATCCTTGTTGCTATGGACTACTTCTCCAAATGGGTGGAAGCTTACGCCATTCCGAATCAAGAAGCCGCAACAGTTGCTGATGTCTTGGTCAAGGAGATGTTCTGCAGATTTGGCATGCCTATGGAGCTTCATTCAGATCAGGGACGAAATTTAGAGTCCAGCTTGTTCCAGACCCTATGCGAGTTGCTAGGGATCAAGAAAACCAGAACAACTGCTCTCCACCCACAGTCAGACGGCATGGTCGAGAGAATGAATAGGACTGTGGGAAAATACTTGGCCAAGGTTGTCTCCGACCACCAGAGAGATTGGGATAGGTACCTGCATCTATTCACCATGGCTTATAAATCATCCGTGCAGGAATCGACAGGGGAAACCCCAGCATGCATCATGTTCGGTCGAGACATGAGATTCCCTTGTGACCTGGAGTTTGGGTGTACGCCTGGAACGGATATTGCGGGTGAGGATTACGTGAGCAGTCTGAAGGGGAGATTGCACTACATCCATGAGAAGGTCCGGAAAAACCTGCAAATTGCAAGTGATCGCATGAAGACTCGTTACGACATCAAGGCGGCAGAAGGTGGATACGAGGTGGGAGATTTGGTATGGTTATTCAGCCCCCAGAGGAGAAAAGGGCTAACCCCAAAGTTACAGAAGGATTGGGAAGGACCATATAAGGTTGTGAAGAGGATCAACGACGTAGTCTATCGCATGCAAAAATTGCCAAGAGGAAAGAAACGGGTAGTCCATGTGAATCGCCTGGCAAGGTATGAGGCCGATCATAACGCTCTGGACGAGACGAGAGTGGGAAGGACCACAACTCAGACCCCAGATCAAGAGGAATGAAGCTTTAGTCAGTTCATGGCAAATTATGGAGAAACCGGAAAAGCGAGGTTCGGGATCACAACCGAGGAGCAACAAGATCTGTTTGCGGTAGCGGTAGACTGCTCATTGGCGTACTGTGTAGCTGAGGATCTCGACATGCTCTCCTCTTCAAGAAGAAATTTGGTCGTGTAACAGACCTCATGGGACAACAACCTTCCCTTAACCGAATCCTGAAGTTGACCGATGGACCTAGTTACCTCTTCCATATGGTAACCAAGAAAAAATCTTATAGAAAGCCAACTTACCAAGCCATGTGGAGCACCTTGATGAACCTTAGAGACGAGCTGGCTAGAGTAGGTGTGAACAAGCTTGCAATTCCCAAGCTGGGTTGTGGACTGGATCGTCTGAATTGGAGAGTAGTTCGTAACATGCTGTAGGTAGTTTTCCAGAATAGCGATGTCCGAATACGGGTTTGTATTTTCAACTCGAAAGGCGGTCCCGTAAAGAAAACGATATCATGCTATTTCGATCAACAAGGGTTCTGCAGAAATGGGAGCGCTTGCAGATTCAGTCATGAAAGAAAAGTTCGGGGACCGAAAATTTTTTTTAAGGAGGGAGCAATGTAACAAAACCGAATATGAACCTTTTTATGACTACTACGTCAACAGAGGAGTTCCGCTTCATGCGCCGACAAAGGGATTAAGAACATGATGAAAGGGACCGCTCGCCATAAAGCTGTCACATAAAAAACGATTAATGGTGGCATATTTATGGGACATAATGAGGCCGCTACGATTGTTCTGGAATGTGAAGCATCTTTCTGGTAACTTCTAAAAAAACAGAGTCGGATATAAATGACTGAAGCCGATTCATGGATTCATTCATGGATAGAACTTGCCGACGAATAAACAGGTGTTCCTAGTGAAATTCTGTAGATGAATTGTGTATATAAATTATTGATTATTGTTGGTTAAGTGTGAATATAAATTAGTTTTAAAGAAGACTTGTATTGTTTTTCTTTTTCGCTGAGGAAAAACGTAACAGAATGTATTTCATTCAAAAATCGAGTTGGAAAACAACTTGGCTATTTGAATCCCATATCTATTGGTAAACGACCATTTGAAATTTTGCATGTAGATCATTTAGGACCATTTGTAACGACGGCGAGAGGAAATTAATATGTATTAGTTACCATTGACAATTTAACAAAATATGCTTATTTAGAATCTGTTAAAGGTACAACGACAGAAGAGACAATCAGGAAGTTGAAACAATTTATAGATAAATTTGGAGCACCAGTCAGAATGGTGACAGACCGAGGAACTTGTTTTACAGCGAGCAGATTTGAAAAATTTTGTGACACGTATGGAATGAAACACACTTTGAATTCAAGTAGACATCCACAAGTAAGTGGATTGGTTGAAAAACTTAATTCTACTATTATTTCGATGATGCAGAGTTCAACAGAATCAAATGATGGATTAGACTGGGATAAACAAATCAAGAATCTACAGCGAAGTATAAATTCAAATATCAATGAGAGAACCGGACGAGCACCTTTTGAAATATTATTTGGATACTTACCGAGATTTGAAGCTGGACAATTGAGAATTTTGATTACCGAAAATGAAACCTATAGAACTTCGAAAGAAATCAGGGCTATGTTTATGAAAACATGAAGAAGATGCAATTAGAGTATAAAAAGAACTTTGATAAGAAGAGATTCAAGGGATTGAAATATGATATGGGAGACATAGTGTACATGAAGACCAATAATGTATCGACAGGCGAATCAACAAAGTTACAACCACGATAAAAATGACCATTCGTCATTATGAAAGTGTTGCCATCAGATACTTATCAGATTACACATCTCAGCGATGGAAGTCATAAATATGTTACTACGGCACACGTAGGCCAGCTGAAGATATGGAAAACAAGCAAAGAAGATGATGAAGATGAAGAGGAAAAACTGGGAGAAGTAACCGAAAGCGAGTCTTACCAAGAACAAGAAGATCACAAAACAGAAGAAGTTTCAAAAGAAGACGAGAAGAAAGAAGCAATTCAAACTCAAAGAATGAGAAAATAGCCAAATTATCTAAAAGACTGTTGAATGATTGTTTGGGCTATTACCATCATCTATTGTGGGTGTAATGATTTCCGACGTTTCGATAGACATCTTCTATCTTTATCAAGGAGCAAGTAAGAATATAGCCCAAACAATCATTCAACACGAGCTCCATCATCAACAATATCTCGTCATCAATTATCTAAAAGACTATTAACTTTAGACGAGAAAAACCCGAAGAAGATTCAGAATGCTTGTGGCCAAATAGTATTTGGAGGTGTGTAAATGTTAACGATGGAAATATTACAAAATTTGAAAGAAATAAAGAAAACACCCTCAAATTCGCCATTTCGGCTTAATTCGATATTGTGAATTAAGACTTTTTTAACATAACAAGCTAAACCGTTAATTTCACTGAGGAGATAATCAATGAATACAGAATCTTTTATAGTTCCTCTTTCACGAAGATTTTTTTCAGTATCCGCATGTTTCTCTCGAAGGAGAATAATCTCTGGACCATAATTTAGACATATAATCTCTCTTGTCCTTAGAAATACCCTCTATATTCAAATCCAATACACAAGATTTGTAGCCAATCTGCAAAGAGGATTGTAGGATCGTTTGTTTTATCCCTATTTATGCGTTTCGTCCCTGGCGCACACATTCGCACCCATCAGCATGGCTTGTGTGGGCCATGTCATAGACACATGGGAGAAATTTGAGAGTGGGAGCCGCCGGGAGTTGAACCCGGTACCTAGTCGATATGAAACTTCGTGCGCCAACCTTTCGGCCACCGAAGCGCTGTATATTGTTGCTATGTGGGGCTTTATGGAGTGCCCGCACATGAGATCCCTACACACTCCAGTGCCAGTGAGGGAGGAACGAAACCAGAGGGTGTTCCAAGATCAGTAGGTGCAGCCGGGTGGAGGCCACCTGAGCAGAGCTACACCTCACGACATCGTGCGGACGTGTGATGTGCACCTAAGCAGAGCCGCGGTACCGCGGTAGACAAAGGTACGGCATGAGAAAGGTGTCTATTGTTTCGTTGGAAGTTGCAGTGAGGGAGCGAGTGTGTTAGCGTCAACCGTCTGCTTTTCCAGGACACGTCGTTAAGACAACCGTTCCCATCACTTCGGGGTCACCAATGTAGGATCAAATATGTTATCCCTAATTATTCGTTTCGTCCCTGGCGCACACATTTGGACTCATCAGTATGGCTTGTGAATGCCATGCATAGACGCAGGGGCTAATTGGGTCTTGCGGTCCAAGTGAAGTTTTTTCAGATCTTCTGATGTTTGAAGTCTGCTATGGAACCCATTCAAAGGGGAACCATCATCCATAGTTGGAGAATGTTGAGATTTAATACTTTTTTCATTTAAAAAATAGCGTAGGAAAACTATCGACTGACATTTATTATGAATGATGTCATGAAAATATTGAAAGGAATTAAAAAGAATTGTTGGTAGCTGACAAGTTTTTTTGCTCATTGGTTTCAGATATCATGAAACCAGTCACTCCTTGGGAAAGAGCACGCTTCAGAAAATGGGTTCAAGCCTTGTTTTTTCTTTCGGCAATCCGGTGAAGCAGGCCTTTTTCTCGAACCTCAATGATCTTATCAAGTTCAAGAATGAGTTCGAATTCTTAAAAACTACGAAAATGAAATTAGAAAATATTCAGACCTTTAATCACCTCCATGAACACTCGAACTTCTATCGACTATCCACGAATAATTTATATCGTCTGTCATCCAGAAAATATTTGGTAATCTTTTAGTCCTATAATTTTCACGAATTTTGCTATCAAAATTGTTTGAAACTTCATATTTTTTGAAAAATGAATTTCATTGTTACTCTAAGGGATGCGGAGAGATTCAAATATAAAATACTGATATTTGGTCCAATAATGAAAATATTCAAACATCCAATTGATTATGTTGATGGAAAAGCTCATCTCCTTCGAAAGTTATTGCTTATACGAAACGGCCTAATGTAGTCAAATTTCACCCTAATTTCCTTATTACGAAGTTCAACCTTATTCATCTAGACCATTTTCCATGGAAATTTAAAAATTAGAGACTTTATGAAGAAACTTCTCCTCGCTGATCCACCAAGAACAAGTGCGCAAGAATTATATCATGCCAGGAATTGAGATCTAGAAACAACTTTATTTGTTCTAAACTTCAAAGAGTGAAAGCGTATCTCGATCAAAAATATTCAATATGATTAAACTTTTCACTTCGGCTTCAATTCCGAGCTCCAAATATTGAAGTCATAATTAACATTCGTAGATAAGTGATGATTTCTTGAGACCATAGTTTATCAATCATCAAAATAATCGAGGTTATTACATAGTAAAATGTGTATTCAAAAGGAGAACTGTGTCATGTTTTCTCTGCTGATCGGTTATGTTACTTTGAGTTTAGCAGGTTAGATGAATTAATGCATCTTAAATGAATCATATTTTGTTTGAATTGAGTACATAATACGGATTTTCAATTATCAGTGGTAATATCCCTAGGACATTGAGAAAAAATACTAGATAATTCCATGAAAATCAAAAGTTCGTTCCTTGGTTTAGTTGAAATATTTTGAAAACAAATAACTTTCAACTGAACGAAACCTAGATATATTTACTCTTCGGAAATAGAGTAAGTGAAAGTACAATTATTTAAATTTAGCTTAACGTTAGATTCGTTGCTGTTCTCCACTATAGAAGGTATATTATACCATGCATAATATTTATGATTTTTTTGTGGTGTTCTCGATATGTTTTATATACTTTTCAGTTATGTTGTATAGAATTTCGATCGCCTTGACCAGTAATTTTCAGCAATTATTGTTCTTTTACATCACTTTTTGCAAATTGGATGACAGCAAATGGTCCATTCGAGTGATTTGCTATCTTATTGTCTTTTACATTCATGCCAATTGCCTTAGTAGCATATTTAGTCTACTCAATAATTTTATTTCTTCCAACAGAAACATTATTGTACCATCTGACAAGTTCATTCTTCCAGTGTCGGTTTGGTTTTAGCAATAGTCGTGGTGAGGTAATATTGCTGCGTTATTTTGAAAACAATTTATGAAAATGACGTAATGGACAGCTTTGTGTGGCCTTTAAACACAAAAATATCCCGTTTTAAAAAATAGGCAATGTCGTAGATCGATCGAAGAAATTAGAATCATTATAATCAGAACGAATGTAAATGAATTATCATCTCATACGTGTTCTACTTATATACCACTACTGTCATCCCGTTAAAAGAACAAAAACAAAAGTAACAGAAGGAAAACAAAGTAAACTATAACGAACGAATTGATGAAAACAATATTGCCATCTAGCCCATAAAAGACGAAAAAGGTATTATAAGATGAAGTAAACTACAACGAACAATTCGAAAAAGCACTCAAACTAGATCGAACAACACAGAATCAACTGTCATATGAAACATCATATGCTTGATTCTTCATCTGTTTGACAGTGAAAATTGAGATTTTCTGAAGTTTTATGGTCTGTATGAACTCCAAATACAAAATACAAAAGCCAATAATGGCAGTATCTTAACGATTCCTGAATGGCTAGACATTCTAAGAACACAGCTTTTTTACGTTTTTAAAATTCATTTAATTCTTTTGAAAAATAATAATATGGTAAACAAAAGACTCCTATCAACAGAAACCCTCGAATGCATCCGAAGAGAAGTACGAAATATATATATATAGAGAGAGAGAGAGCAAAACCACGATCAACGATCACTGACAACAATACCACAACCACAAACCAACGGAATACAAACTCAAGAAATAATCCAGGACGAAAGCAACGATGACAACAGGACAGACCCGAGGGAACTACACCGTGAAAACCATACAAAGAATGAACCAAATGACGAGCTTGCTAACAAGTTAAAGGATATATTGAATACTATACTTCAAGAATATAGCGGACTAGACCCAACAACTAGACCATACATACCTAAACAGAAAGACATTATGACGACTAGTGAAAACCATAGAATTGCTCAAAGATCTTGTACTACCTCAAATTATAAATCAAATAACATCATTCAACGAGCTTCATGATTTGATATACTGTTCAGCAATGACTGTGGCAACGATTGCTGGTACCAAAATCAGAGATAACAATAGAAGAAGAAACCAACCAGAAAAGCACATACCACCATGAAAGGAAAAGCTTATGAGAAGTATAGAGACGAAACGAGCCGAAATTGTCAGGCTTACAGAGTACAGCAGAGGAAATCAAAGTAGAAAAGTGAAGATAAAAGTTCTGCAAATATTCGAGAAGTATAGGATGCACACACCATGGGATCTACCCAACACTGTACCAGCTGACTTTCTCGACACTTTACATCAAAAGTACTATGTGCAAGATTCAGAAGATACTCGAAATGCACAAAGATAAAGAGACGAAACAATGAATTTGTTAACAACGAGAAGAAATTTCACAGAACACTCAAGGCCGAGACAGAATCACAAAGAGATATTGCAGAGATACCCAAAAAAGAACATATAACCACATACTGGTCATCGATATAGAGTAAAGATGGACAGTACAATAAATATGCAGAATGGTTAATTAGAGAAGAGAAAGACTATACGAGAGTAGAACCGATGGAGGAACCCAAAATAACAAAAGAAATGGTTACCGAAGTAATCAAGAACATCCATAACTAAAAGAGCCCAGGAAGCGACAATGTACATCACTTCTGGTACAAGAAAATCTCTAGTGTACATGATAAACTGACAGACTACTTTAACGACTTACTCAAACACCCCAAAAAATACCCCTATTCATCACAATGGGCAAAACATATCTACTTCCTAAAGGAAAGCTAAGCAGTGATCCCTCAAAGTATAGACCGATCACCTCTCTGCAAATTGTATACAAAATCATAACATCATGTATAACTGAAATAATGAACTGTTACATCGAAGATCGCAACATAATGAGCGAGGAACAGAAGTAATACCGAAAAGGTACCAAAGGGTGTAAACAACAACTCATTATTGACTCAACAATACTTAAAGAAGTCCAAAAGAAACAAAGAAAATTAACTTGTTGCTATGTTCACTACTAGAAAGCATACGACAGCGTTCCGCATTCCTGGCTTATACGAGTCTTTCAAATGTACATGATTCACCCTAGGGTTTCTGATCTCCTACAACATCTCATACATCATGGAGAACAACAATTTATTTGACAATCAGTGAATCCACCATGATGACACCCGAAATCAAGATAAATCGAGAGATCTTCCAAGGAGACTCCTTGAGCCCTTTGTGGTTCTGTTTAGCGCTAAACCCGCTTTCAAAAACACTGAACAGAACAGAAATAGAGTACACCTTGACAAATCATCGAATAAAACATACTATTTCACATCAGTTATATATGGATGACCTTAAATTATATGCCCCATCTAACGACAAACTCAAGGAACTCATTAGGATAGTCGAGCAATTTTCTGACCATATTAGCATGAAATTCGGCCTGGACAAATGCAGAGTGATAAATATACAAAAAGGAAAACGCAGAGCAGGAGACGTTCAGCTCAATAGTGGCGGCTTGATTTAGTCCATGAATGAAGGAGATACATATAAATACCTGGGATATGAACAAACCAAATCTATAGAACACACTAAGATCAAGGAAACACTCACAAAAGAATACCTCACGAGAGTCAGAAAAATATGTCATACTGAACTTGATAGTAAAAATCTGTTCAAAGCCATCAACACCCTGGCAATACCTGTGTTGGCTTACTCTTTTGGAGTAATATCATAGACCGACACAGACCTTGAGAACATCATGCGGAAAACTAGAACTGAGTTGACTAAGGAACGCAATCACCACCCCAAATCAAGCACCCTTAGGATGACAATCCCTAGGGGCGAAGGAGGGAGAGGTTTCATAGACATAAAAAATTTACACAACAGTCAGATCAAACTCATGAGGACATACTTCCACCAGAAAAGCTCAATATCACCCCTTCATCGGAGCATCTGCTTGACAGATCAGGGATATACACCACTCAACTTAGCAAATAGGGCAGTACAGAGAACAGAAGAGGTTCGCAATCAAGAGGACAAACACCGCGAATGGCGACAAAAGACACTGCACGGGAGACACTCACATGACCTCGATAAACCATATGTTGACAAAAGTGCGTCGAATGCTTGGCTCAAAAAAGGGGAACTGTTCCCAGAGACAGAAGAATTTATCCTAGCCATACAGGACCAAGTGGTGAATACGAGAAACTACCTGAAAGATATTGTTAAAGACCCTAAGGTGAGAAATGACAGGTGAAGAAAATGTAAAGAAAAACCCGAAACAATACAACACGTTACATCAGCATGTAGTCTACTTGCCCAAAATGATTATCTACACCGACATAATCAAGTAGCTACAGTAATTCACCAAAATATATGTAATGGCTGGGACTCAATACAGACGAACCTAAGATGCCTTACTATAAATACGTTCCTAAGTCAGTCATTGAAACCAACCAATTCACTGTTTATCACGACCGATCGATCATTACCGATCGCAGTGTTCCCTTTAACAAACCTGATATCGTTATCGTTATCGACAAGCAATCGAGCGAAGCTATTATTGTAGACATCGCGATCCCTAACACGCATAACCTGCTGAATACAATTGCAGAAAAAAAAAGAAAGTACACTGAGTTAGCAGATGAGATAAAAAGGATGTGGAATTCCAACAAAGTCACTATCGTACCAATTGTACTATCTAATACAGGGGTTATACCATGGAAGTTGCACAATGGCTTGGAGTTCCTGGGACTACACAGAGATATTTACATGCTACTACAGAAAGTTGTAATTCTGAACACCACTAGAATAGCCCGAAGATTTTTGACTCAGGATTAAATTATGGAGATGCTTGACGAAAAACCCGTATCCCATTAAATCAACCAGGACACCTGAGAAACTAGAAATATACTAATAATAATAATAATAACCGCAGGGGTAGTACATCTAAAAGTGTACTATTTGACATTGACTACCCCACGGACCGAGTTATGCAGGGAAGGCTTTAACAGCCTCGGGCATGGTGACCCCGCATTCCTAAACCAAACCCGCCTGTGGAGGTTAGCAGCCTACCAGGTTCGACATTTATATAGCTCCCATAACGAGAAGTCAAACCCAGGGCGGGAGGGGGCGTGCGGCTGGCCCCTTTCGGACCCGTCCAGAGGTTTAGCCGGATAGGGATGGTGGAGCAAGTGGCACCATTCCCTGTAATGGATCCACAAGGCCAAACGAAGGATATAGGAATAATTTTCAAAGGTCCTCTGACTTGGCAATTCGAATGAATATGGCCGTAGTAAGGACTGAACCTTGCAGGCGTATGTGATGGACAAGGAAACTCAATGTTGAACTCATGAAAACATACTATTCAGCAACATCCTTGGAAGAAGATCTCATAAACTATAGAGCAAGGCTGCCTACAGAAAGAAGACCTGACACCCCGAAAGAGCCTCAGCAACTCTCAGATCAAGTTAGGTCAATTCTGAGGAGGAATCACACTTCATTAACTTCCTCACCACCTCAGCCACGGAGATCAATGAATAGATTAAGTATCAGGGATATCCAGATGAGGCAGTCATTGGACAATTTGAAGGCATTGTATCTGACCATGATCATCAGGTTCTAGGGGATTCCTCTAAAAAATAGACCACCACTACCCAAAATCACGTACAACTCTACTACAAAAACAATGGTTTCTTCAATGAATGATGTTGTAGCGCAAGAACTGAGCGAGAATGATAGTCTGGAGCAGATTTCTGATAAGGTGTACTGTGCGGCTGCTGCAGTCTGTGGATCCACGGGCGCCCCTTTCCTGGTAGAAACCTCCAAAACTCAGGCGAGACCTGCTGCAGTGCTACCGTGGAGGAGACGCCTAAAACAAAAAATAACTTATATAAGAAGAGATATAGGAAAACTTTACACCTACCTCAACCAACAAAATCCTTCAGTCAAGCTGAGGACGGAGATCAAAGGGATGGCATCAGTGACGGCTCGTACCCTCTAGGAGTGGGTCGGCCAGACCAAGCATATATATATATAATTTAGAAGCACTATTCTTGGGATTAGAGCACTTGAGCATGAAATTCGGATTTCATCTTTTTTTTTATTCATACTTTACTACAGCCTTTTTCAAGTTTACATGTTACAAATACAGTGACAATCATATCTAAAATGTATAACTGTCCAACAATTCATCTTGAAACTTAGTAAAATTAAATCATATTCATCATGTTGTGAACGCTGTCAACTAGAATTATTCTAATAATGGAAAACCTGTTATCTACTAAAAAATACTATCTCTCTTACACTTGCCATCTGGATCACTCACATTCAACTTGTAACCGAAAACGAACGAAAACTCGTACAACCCTAAACCCTACACACCAACTCCGAACTACTGACCTAGTTGATAATCAAAGTGTAAACACACGCAATGCAATTCTCATACACCCCCTCCCCAAGGGTATCTTGGCCGACCTAGTCTTTGAAAAATGAACAAGTCGTGGGTTGCTGTTTCGCTATTTACAGTTACTAAAAATAAATTTTTAAGGTCAGAAGATTTATTGCATACAGAACGAATACACTTTTTTCTGATGATATTCTTAATTTTGAGAGGATCTAAGGCCAAGTTATAAGAGAAACACATTCAACAAAAAGGCCGACGTTTCGATTTATTTAAAATCTTTATCAAGGCACTGGAAAAAAACGATACATTTCAAAATACAGTGACAAATTTCAAAAAGATTAAAATGACCAAACATATAAAAAACAAACATAAAGAATACAAATATCATATAAGACAGTAAGTTACTCACATTGTAGGGTGGCTTCTCTTGTTATTAAAGAAAAACTATCATTAGATATTTTGTAAATCGATTGAATGGATGAAACGTAGTATGTCATGATACAGCTCGCTATACACTGGTTAAGAACAAATGTTAAAATTTAAAATTTATCAACATGCAAACAAAAAGATGCAGGGGATGAGTCATGAATAATATGTGGGTATGAAAACAACAAAAGTCTGTAATAATGAATTCATTTGATTTATACCATATTTAGATTCCTAATTTTATTAATAATGTTGAAATAGGAAGTATTGAGATTCTCGATGTCCGTTCGTTTATTAATAGAATTGTCATCCTTTTTAATTGCCAACATTTCTCCATTTGTTTAGAAATGCGATATTTCGAGGTAAAAAGGGGAAGGCGATCTTGCGAGCGAAGCGAGCACCGTAAAGTTCTTAAGATGGCCTTACGTTAGGTGCATTTCAAATGCCTTTACGACCACGCTAACATTTTCAAAAAAAATTATCCAAAATACTGATTTCCCGATTTGTCGCGAAAGATGGTCCGGTGAAATTGAAAAAGGTTTTTTCCACTGACACGATCAAGAAAAGCCGTTTTCATATGTGTCTTCCCCGAGAATCGGACTTTTGGATAGGGCTATTCATATCTTCCAATCGCAAGTAAAAATATTTTAAATTAATTGCTGAAAATAGCTTACTTCGGCTCAAACACAAATTTCCAGATCATCAGTCACGTCCGACGTTCGCAGAACTTTATCAGATCATTCCAATTACAATATTAATCCATATCTATATAATATTTTGAAATTTCTTCAACTCATAGGATTCGCAAGAGCCCTGGTGAGGTATTCTCTTGTAGTTTAACAGTCTACGATATGTATTTATGAAATTCAAAAATTTACCCAGCATAGAAAACAAGTTTTGCAATCCCTAGCCAATTCATTTCACCCCTGTCGATTCCTACTCTGAAATGACAATTGTCGTTGACATTCTAATCATATGTAGATCATATTCTACCGTAAATCGGACCCACTTAGTTTATGCGTGAACGAATGGAACGAAATTCGAAGTAATCGACGAGGCACTCTGTTCACCTTTAGACCTTTATCGAATATTTTTTATTCAACCTTTGTAAAATTCACCAAGCGCGAATCGATGGAGTTGAAACGATATTCTTTTGTTTTTTTTTTGTGGAAAAAGCACCCACTGCGAATCAATTATATACAGGGTCTCCCATATGCGTTGCTTATTTCTAACAGCTACCTTCGATAGGGTTATTTCGGCTGTTTCTGCTTACAGTTTCTTAATTCGGTAAAATGTTTTCGCGGAATATTTCGCCCGTTATTTTCAAGAAACGAATTCATATCTGCCCCATGCCATTTTTGACCAACACTTAGGGGATTGATTTGGCATCAAATAAAATTAATTCACAACAATTTTTAGCCCTTTAACTCGAATGACGTTCGAGATTTCCAAAAAAAACTGTTCATTTGATTTTAATGTTATACTGAAATTCGAAGTTAATCGATGGCATTTTTTTTTCATAGTCTTAGGAGTCTGAAACATAAAAATGTCGCATGATTATGGTTTTTCAACGAAAAGCCGATTTTTAACGAAGAAAATAAAATTAAAATCTGGATTTATTCAGGGTTTTTGGAATAAGTCAATTACCAAAATTTGTCAGAACATGTATTTTGCACCCCTAGACACTTAGGAATCTTTCCAGATTTTTTGAAGAGGTGGAACAATGTCAAAAAAATTAAAAACTCATTTTTTTCCTGAAATTCGGCGTTTCAACACACTTTTATTTTTTTGCTAGAAAAAAAACATAGAGAAAATTTTTTTACCAAAAATTGATCTTTTCAAAAGATAAACATAATAAATCAGCAACATAAAGTATGTAAAAAGGCTGTAAATAATAAATTAAATAATTACCTGAACCACAGTATAGAGACCCCACAGTAGTCGCACTGTCAAAAATATGAACTGAATTTTCTGGACTCAGCCGATCTCGCACATATTTCCATGCACTTAAGTAAATACAGATCATAAAGCAGAAAGAAGATTACAAAGGATTATCTTAATAATACAATATATTTTCACATAATAATATAAATAATAATGGTAGTAGTAGGATTTTATAATACAATGCCATAGCTGACAATATTTTAATATAATATTGTCATAGCTGATTTTCAATCTTCTGCGGATAGAAATGATGCGCGAATACGAAAAGGTCCAAGAAAAACTGCAGAGTGCGGTTGAAGGAGTTATGTTGAAACATTTTGTGTAGAAAGCATCAGTTCACCTTTGTAAGGAAATGATAAATCATAATATTGGTGTATAGGTTCATCAGATCACCAACGATTGGAATATATCTCATATCTCTGTTTTTTCGCTCTTACCAATAGTTTCCTTATCTGATCATAAATCTTGATCAATAAATGAATATTCGATAGGTATCCTAACATAATAAAAGCTCGTACATCGTTCTTTGTTCCTTCCGTGACATCAGTCCTATATCGATATAAACTCAATTCTAAAATATGATCTCAACACTTCTCATATCGATAACTGTTTAACTAATCGTCACTTCGATAATAATTGCATCAATCGATATTCCGAAAATTCAGAATACTGATTTATTTAAAATATGAATACTTTTCAGTTCCAATTGATGAAATAAAAAGAGATTGTACTCGGGATGCAGATTGTCTTGGCAATCATTCCTGTACCAACCACACTTGCAGCAGTCCTTGTCTAGAATCATGTGGATCCGAAGCTCTTTGTGTGGTTATGTATCATAAACCCTACTGTTTTTGTAAGGATAACACCGATAGTTGTATTCCAAAAAAAGGTAGGTGAACCCCTTATTGAAACTAATCAACTATTTTATTGAAATGTTCCTGATGCAGTTGAGAATGTGAATATCGGAAGATAGATAGATAGAGAGAATATTTTCAACAAAATTTCAAAATTTATGAACAATTACGCTTTTTCATTGTTTTCCGCGGAAGCCGAAATTCGAACGTTTTCTGTTTAGCAATAAAAAAACTAAAAAATTAAATTATCGATACTTATTTACCACCAATGCATAAAAATAGTAGGAAGTAAGAAGGTCAGATTAGTTTTACACCTACTACGGTCTATTTAGATTAATTCAAAAAACTATATAAAAGCAAAACGATTTTTTTCTAACAACAGAAACTATCTTACCTACTATTAACTATGAAGTAAAAGATCGTGAAATACTAAGTAAGTGCAGAATTACAAGACCTAACTAGTACGAAATACTCACCTAAATAATCATACGAAACTAAAATACAATTTTACTGCATCGAAAAATGTAATTCTCTGTAGTGCAAATTTATCGAATCGTATGTGTCCGACAACGACGTCTACCCTCACGTGTCTGCCCGTTCGGATAGGCATAGATAGATTCGTGCGCTCCCCCACCATACGACGGAGCCGTTACCTGCCGCCACACTTCGGTGAATGTGCGCGACTACGATCGACGTTTGCAGAAGAACTCTGCACAATAGACTACCTATAGATAGGCAACTCTGGCATGAATTTTGGTCCCGGCTTCGAGAGCTGAAAGGAAATAAACAAAAAAGAAACTTCAGAAATATATATATAATGCAGTAAATAATCAATTTACAATAATTTCAATATCGAGGGAAAGAATAAACGAACCAACAATAATTATGCAACAATTACTCATCAAGTTATGAAAATACATTGAAAGAATAAATTAGAATATTAGTGACAAATATATCAATTTAAGTATGAAATGCATCAAGTTTTACACTTTTATGACAGAAACAATTTCTAAAAGACTATTTTCTTTTTCTTTTAGATACTTTTTCGAATGCCATCCTCATTATTGGATCATAAGATCTTATTGTTACGTTTTTCCTCAGTGAAATAGAAAAACAATACAAGTCTTCTTTAAACTAATTTATATTCACAATTAACTAACAATTATCAATAATTTATATACACAATTTATCTATAGAATTTCACTAGGAACACCTGTTTATTCGTCGGCAAGTTCTATCCATGAATGAATCCATGAATCGGCTTCAGTCATTTATATCCGGCGTTGTTTTTCTAGAAGTTACCAGAAAGATGCTTCATATTCCAGAGTGATCGTAGCGGTCTCCTTTATGTCACATAAATATGCCACCATTAATAGTTTTTTATGTGACAGCTTTATGGCGAGCGGTCCCTTTCATCATGATCTTAATCCCTTTGTCGGCGCATGAAGCGGAACTCCTCCGCCGTCGCTGCAGTCCCCAAAATGTTGGTATTCGGTTTTGTTACATTGCTCCCTCCTGCTCCTGATTGAATCTGCAAACGCTCCCATTTCTGCAGATCCCTTGTTGATCGAAATAGCAGGATACCGTTTTCTTTACAAACCCGTATTCGGACATCGGTATTCTGGAAAGCCGTATAGGTATTCTCTATTTTCCTAATGTGATGAGCTGGAGTTTTCATATTTTCAGAATAGGTTAATTGTCCAAATATCTCGGTCAAGTTCGTTATTGGGCCAAATCCGTCGGATGGTTGAGTAGTTATGAGCGTCTGAAATTTTGTTTCCTCAATAACTACTAGAATATCCATCCGATCAAGTTGATACTTGGAATGTTATTGAGGAGGCTGAAACAAAACGGCTTGTAAAATTTCGCAGAAATCGTAACGCTAGAAAACTCTTAAAAATTCCCAAAAAAAAAAAATTTTCAATACTCAATATCCCCTGAGACTTCATTTAGATTTAAATAAAAATCCGTATATATATTGAAATTACCGATATCTTACTCATCCTCAAATTTCATTGTCGTAGCTTTCCCCATCTGAAGATATGATCATTTTTTCATTTACTCAAGAGAAAAATAGAAATGTCATGAAGTCCGAGCTTTGTCATTGAATGATTTGCCATCACAGATCGATATTCGTTTGACAACTTGCGGACCTAGATATCAGTGTCAGTTGGCGTAATATCAATCAAAATTTTCATAGAATTCATAGAGGTAGAATTCGATGTCGATGACGTTGTCAAAATTCAGAAAAGCACAGACGTAATATAAATCAAAAAATTTTTATCATAGAGAAAGAATTTGATGGCGTTGTCAAACCTCAGAAAAGCAATGACGTAAGTTTTTAGGAGAAGCATAGAACAGAATTTGGTGAAAATTATGAGTAGTTATTTTCAAATTGAGATAAAGGTTTGTTTATTCATTAGGCTTTCATATTTACATCACATTGTCCCATAGTACGGAAAAACACTATTGTTCACCCGATCAGAGAGCTTATAGATTTGTTAAGGTTTGAATATTTACTCGCAAGTAGGTCAACAAGAGCGCCAAAGCAATCTGACCTCACGTCAGTGCTTTCTATTTTTTTTTATATTGAATTGTTTCGATCAAATTTTTTCTATGAATTCTCTGATGATTTGGTTTGAACTGATACTATTTTTTACTATATACAATTTCTGAAAAGAGGAATTTGATTATGGAATTCTATCGGCAAACCCCCTCAACACGAAATGATGTAAAAAACATTGATTTCTGTAATAGGACCCATATAAATGTTCTTGCTTCAAATTTCTTTCAAACTTAAGAATCCTGTTTAATGCGACTAGTTAAATGTAGTAAATTTTCCAGATTAAATCAACATCAGAGCATATAATTTGTTACTTGTTAGTGGATTTCTCCCAGTTTGTTTATATTTTTGCCTTAATAACTTTTTCTCGAAATTCGTTCAGTCTAATCTAAACTTGTAGTACAGTTATCAGGTAATATTGAATTATCTTCTCATAAATAAAGTAAAAACTGGTTATGTATACATCAATACATTCAAAATAACAAGTATACAAGGACTTTGTAAGTGATATGATAGAAATATAGAATGAATATTTACGGTATGTGGTAAATTTGCATTAGGATCAATTCCATCAGAAAATTTGTACCAAATCTATAAATAAAACGAATACTGACAAATTGAAAATACATTAAAACTAATGCACAATTAGCAGGTTCGAAAGATGTGTTACCATTGCATTGGTGAAATCCAATTATTTGGTCAAGAGATATATCATAAAAAAAATGAGTTTTGATAGACATCCCATCAACACATAATATGCAATCCTTTGCTCTTTCTGTCATAGTTTTTAGTTTCACCGAAATTGCTCGAAATACATATTCATTCAAACCAACGGAAAAGTTCGATTTGATAGTTATTCTGCATAGAGTAGTCTTGTGAGGTAAGGAAAAAGTTTTTCTTAAACTTTAGGTCCCAAAAAATAGATAGTAAGTGCGAATTGTTTATAAGCGATGGAGTACCTGTAGCCATGGGGATTTGTTCATTTGAGTTGCAATTGGGCTATCATGAAATCAGCCATGTTCGAGCTGAAATTATTCCTGCAGAATCGAATGAAACTTTCATCCTCAATTTCTACAGTTTCTTTCTCCTTCATTGAAATCTTTCTCCTCTTCAAATTCTTCACCATATTCTGCAAACTTGGTGATGTTTGAGTCACACAGTTTTTCTCACTATGAGTAAAGATAATCTTTAATTAGACTCAGAGTTCAACAAATAAATAAAAGATAATGTTCACTTCTTACCAGGTATAGTACAGATACTTGAATCCATAAAAGTTTCAGTATTTTTAACCTCAGCATCCACATACTGATCAGAATGTGTTACACGTTACATTTATTCAATAAATACCCTTTTCACCTGTTCCTTCTTGGAATATATCTGGAAATGCAACCTTTTTCAATTTTCCACTTCTCATTTGACTTGAAAAGTGCTCACCACAAATCCTTTTTCTATGAGTTACTTCTGGCAGTTCTAGGATCCATTCTGACCTACCTATCTTAAAAGCCCAAACGGTTTGTCTGCGAAGAATCAATACAAAATTTGGACTGATAGCATAATGAAGGTAATATCGATTCTATTCGTAAGTGGTTAGGCTACTGAATCTCCATGGTTAAATGAAGCACTACTCAAATAACAGAACATTTAATAAACAGCATTTTCTACAATACTATATGTATCACTCACCTGTCAGTGTCTAATGGTATTGAGAAAAAAGAAAGTTTCGGATTATTGAGACCATTGTTTTTGCAGTTGTATACGCTACAATTGTTAACCATTTTGGAATTAATTTGAAAATAACACATTATTGAAACAGAATACTTACTTAAATGAAAATAAATTATTGAATAAATGAGCTTTGCTGGTTTATGGTAGATTTCGACTCAAAGAAATTCCACTGAATTTATAAGTTAGGTTGCATCTTTTTCTTCAACTTCTTCTTTGAATTTTAAATAGATCTTAGAAAAATTATTCCAGACATTTTAGAATTATTGATGAAAACAATGAAAATTTTCACATTCGCGGTCGATTAGGTTATGCGCAGGGAGGAATGCGCGAGTCAGACTTGCTGTAAGAAAATCCACGGAGTGCGACTACTGCTTGGTCCCTATACTGTGTTTGTAGTAGACGAGTTCCCACCCCCTGCTCTGCATATCCTAAAAGGGTATAGCAATAGTGCGCCCGCGCGCCAGCTCGCGAGTGCGCTGTCGGCTACTTCTCACTTTTACCGGAATGAATTAGTAATTCTTTTCTCGCTTGCCGGTGCGCCTGCTTGATAAATTTCAAGAGGAAGGAAGGAATTAAGACGTCTGTGATTGTGAATGTGTATGGACAACGACAGGATGGATATCAATAAAGACATTTTGATATCTAAAGTGTTTGTTAATAATATAATATGGGATAAACGCGTAAAAGGCCATGCAAATTGTAACATGGTTTATAGAGGATGGCAGAGTATAGCTGCTGAAATGGGTGTGGAAAACGATAAGTTAAAAACTAAGATAACTCATAACTATTCATTGTACATGGATAAAATACTCAAAATCGAGCGCTGGTCTTGGCCGCGGCAATAAAGTAAGACGCGAGGAGCGGTTCACTATGGACGTTCCCTTTAGGCACTGCATCAGCTCCATTCTTAAGCACCAGTTGGCATTGGATTGTGACGATGAAGTTGTCCCAAGATCAATAAAGGACGATTTCTATTTCGATGATTCACTAACGGGTACTGATGACCCAGATGAATTGCTTCATATATTTCAATCAGTTGTTGATATTCTAAAATCGGCTGGTCTTCTATTACGAAAATGGTCTATCCTACGATTTGACCCAAATGATTACACTACTAAAGAGGCATAGAATTTTAGTCACTATCCAGTGTTCTAAGGTTGAGATGAGATCCATTAAATGATGTTTTGCGATTTTCAGTTGAGCACATTAATTTCAATAAAAATGTAACTGAACGAACAATTTTGTCCGACTCTGCCAAACTCTTCTACCAATTGGGTTTACTTGACCATGCACTATTATTCCAATGATCATACTTCAAAAATTATAACTGTCCAAACTGGGATGGGATGGGATAATCCAGTGGATGCAGCTTTGAGGGCAGAAAGGCTTAAATTCATAATTAATTTGAAAACAGTATCAGAAATCGAAATTAGTTGACACTTACTCATCAATCACCCTATTACAATACAATTGCATTCATTTTCTGATGCTTCACAAACAGCATATGCCGCTGCTATTTACCTCAGTTCAATATATAGTTCAGGCAACGTTTTAGTCAAATTAGTTCGCGCTAAAACCAGAGTAGCTCCAGTTAAACCTTCGACGATACCACGCCTTGAGCTGTGCAGGGCATTATCATCATCACGGCTAAGTTCGAAGGTTGCTAAAGCACTTCGTTGTAAAATGAACGCATTTTTTTACTGAACGGACTCATCTATTGTTTTGGGTTTGTTGCATTCTGAGCCTGGTACTCGTAACTTACAATCATTTGTTTCTTGTAATCGTGTCAGTGAAATACAGGAGCAAAATAAATCGGGCATTTGGAGGCATGTGCCAGAGGAAATGAACCTAGCTGCTATATGACTTCCAGAGGTATTAATCCTGAAGGTATACATTAGGCCACACTGGTGAAAAGGTCCATCATTTTTAGCAGGGGAGCATTGCTGCTGGCCTCGGATGGTAAACACAGGCAATTTAATTGATTTTCTAGAAAACAAATTTTCCTCTGAATTTATTTATGTATACTTCGATAACTTTGAATTATAGCAATAATGTTTGCTCTTTCGTAAATTTCGATAGATAATCAAGATTTTCAATATTGTAAAAATCTATGGCCTACGTTATATGATTCATTTCAAATTTGCGTCATAAGGGTGGAAAACTCTCAAACGGTCTATCTACCGATGAGTTGAATTATTCGCTCGAAATTTTGATTAAGTGTCATCGAAGCTAATGCTTTTACCAAGAAATCAAACTTCTACATAACAAACAAAACTTACCCTCTAATTCTTGTTTGTTGTCACTCTGTCCGTTTCTCGATGAGAAGGGCATACTTCGTGTTGGTGGTCTCATACAAAATTCGAGAACAAGCTATGAAAGAAAATATCCTGTAATTTTTTGTTCCGACAAAATAATGGATTTTGAGGACAACCTTCTGCATTTCAATGAAAGAAGTATCACTTCTTGATGCTAAAATCCACATCATTGAGAAACATAATTGACAGAATAACATTGAGATACAGAATGTCCCCTATATGTCGGGTGTAAACCTCCTTGAGATGATTTGTCCAATTGGGTCATCTATGGGAGTCCAAGTTGAGCCGAAAGTGATTGATCATGTCACCGGGATTTCAACATCACTCAAGGATAAACATAAGAATATTGTAGTTCGATTTTCCAAAAAAAATGATCGTGATGATTTCCTGGCTAATTACCGAAAAAAGCTTGCTGCCATGGCTAGTACTCATGCTGGCATAACGGTGTCGAATGTGGCCGAAAGAATCTGTATAAATGAATGTGTGTGAAGTTGGCCCCGCACTTTTTAATTTTCGAAAAATTTTTTAAGTGCTAAATTGTGCTAGGTTTGTGCTGCTTTGTGCTGTTTGAATTTTCTCGTTATTTTAAGTAGTTTTCGAGATATTTCACCAAATGCATAAAATGGGCCAGCCCCGCACTTTTTGAAAATTAGAGTTTTAACCACTGAAATGAATTGTGCTAGACGTATACTGAGTTGTGCCGTTCGATTTTTTGAGATGTATCACTTAATTTCCCAGAAAATGGAAAATAAAAAAAGTTAGCCCTGCACTTTTGTTTTTTTCTTATCGGAAATGAGTGTGAAAAGTTGTGCTAGGTTTGTGCTGAGTTGTGCCGTGAAAATTTTCATGGAAATACCTCACATTTTCCGGAAAATCCCGAAAATCCATTACAAGGCTAGCCCCGCACTTTCGTTTCTTTTCAATCGGAATATGTGGAAAAAATTGTGCTACGCATGTATGAAGTTGTGCCGTTAATATTTTTGAAAAATCGAGTTTTTCTTCCGAAAAAACTGGAAAATTCGAAAAAAGACAGCCCTGCACTTTCTCTTTTTTCCATAAAAATCATCTCATAGAGTTGTGCTACATTTGTGCTGACTTGTGCTGATAATTTTTTCAGAAAAAACTTCAAGTTGTGTTTTTAAACGGTGAAAAATCAAAATATCAGTAGATCGAATGATGAATTGTGTGAATGGCAACACTGTTGTGAGGTTAGCCCCGCACTTTTTGATTTTCGATAAAATGTTTGTGGTGCTGAATTGTGCAAGGTTTGTGCTGCTTTGTGCCTTAATTTTTTTTTCAAATGGTACGATTAATAAGATATTTCACTAAGTAAGTAAAAGCGAATAATGTACATTTTCATTTTTTCTTTCCGTGTCGTTTGTGAATTTTCGAACTTTCTCGAAAAAACTCTGATATACCGGAAAATCGAGTTTAAAAAATTTTTTCACACAATTTTTTCCACATATTCCGATTGAAAAAAAACGAAAGTGCGGGGCTAGCCTTGTAATGGATTTTCGGGATTTTCCGGAAAATGTGAGGTATTTCTATGAAAATTTTTACGGCACAACTCAGCACAAACCTAGCACAACTTTTTACACTCATTTCCGATAAGAAAAAACAAAAGTGCGGGGCTAACTTTTTTTTTGATTTTCCATTTTCTGGGAAATTAAGAGATCCATCTCAAAAATTCGAACGGCACAACTCTGTATACGTCTAGCACCATTCATTTCAGTGGTTAAAATTCAAATTTTCAAAAAGTGTGGGCTGGCCCATTTTATGCATTTAGTGAAATATCTCGAAAACTACTTGAAATAACGAGAAAATTCGAACAGCACAAAGCAGCACAAACCTAGCACAATTCAGCACAACAAAAAATTTTTCGAAAATCAAAAAGTGCGGGGCCAACATCACACACATTATAAATGAACATCTTACATTAGCCGACAAGATAAATTTTAAGCAGGCTCGTGAGCTTGCAAAAAATACAGGATATAAATATGTATAGACACACAATGGAAATGTTTTCATTCGTAGGGATGACAATTCAAGGATCATCCGCATATCTTCCGATGCCGACATATGTCGACTTAAAATGGTTGAATTTATATTTTTGTGATACCTAGTGGCTACTGGATTGATGAATGGTTCTATAAGTGTTCATTATCAGAATGTTCGTGGACTGAAGACTAAGCTTGATGATTTTAGACTGCGTTTAGGCTCTAACAGGCATGAATTATTGTTTATATCTGATCGTGACTTAACTCTTGGATATTTGATAGTGAATTGTTGACCTTGACGAGTACTCGATTTTTCGAAGAGATCGAGCTTCTACTTCTAATGCTCGAGTGAAGGGGGGCCGAGATAAAGAATCATTCTGTTCTCATTTTGGGTGATTTTAATTTGTCGTAGTTACAATGGGTTGAGGGTGATAGTGATGCCATCGATGTCCACAACACGTGTTTCTACTGATTGGCTTCGTCAGGCCAAGGTAACCTTAGGAATAAGGAGATGGTAAGGAGACAAAATAGATTATAGGAGTACACAAACAGGAGCGAATGACCAATTTATGTTTTCAACACTGGGTCCTCTCATTTAGGAGGAAACTCTAAAGTATTGACATGAAGGAAGCATAAGCAACCTGTATGATGTAACTCTAACCAGGATTAATAAAATTCAAATACTATATTCATCGTGGCGATCAAATATTTGTAGGAAAGGTATATCGGGTGAATCCACAATTAGCAAAAGGAAATAAATGAAGATGAATATAGTGTTTGAATTTTATTAATCCTGGGTTAGAGTTACATGATTCCTAAATGAAAGGTCCTAGTATTGAAGACATGAATTGGTCGCTCGCTCCTGTTTGTGTACTCCTATTATCTATTTTGTCTCCTTACCATCTCCTTATTCCTAAAGTTACCTTGCCTTGACGAAGCCAATCAGCAGAAACACATGTCGGCAAGTACCATCTTCATTTATTTCCTTCTGCTAATTGTGGATTCACCCGATATACCTTTCCTACAAATATTTGATCGCCACGATGAATATAGTGTTTGAAATTATAGATACATTTTCATTTTGGGGGTTGTTGCAATATAACTTCATTAATAATTGGAATGGTAGAATTCTTGATTTAATTTTGTGTAATTCTCAAATTGTTAGTAATATAAATACAGGGTGTTAGGCACATGGACCGTCAAATTTTTTTGGAGCGTTGGTAGGGTCATTTGCTACCTTTTCAGTATTGAAACCTGGGTCCTTAGTATTATGGTTACGGAAGTATGATTTTTTCATTAGGTGTTTCTAAATTACCCAAAATGTACCCTTCGAAGCCCAATAACTTTTTTTGCGTGTGCTTTTACATGCATTTTTTTTATTGTATTAAGTTTTCATGAGTGTGTGACTTACGTTCAGTGATTCTAAACTTTAATTTTTAAAAAGTTTATTTGACTATTGTACAAAGCGGACAATGTTAAAGTGACAACAATGGAAACAATAATGCCTTAACTAATAGAACTCGTATCTAGGTAGCATAGTACCTCCGTTCCTATTTAGGTGAATTCCTAGTATCATGGAAATATGATATACTGGGATAGCAACGTATAATACATACATATTGGAGGATTCTAATATGTAACTCCTCCATGCCTAAGTGAAAAAATTGGTTTTTGAAGAAAACACTTATCTTCAAAATTGCTAATTTTTGAGCTCAATATCTTGTAATGGGTTGTTTTTTTGCTGTCTAGAATAATTTTTCATTCTATAAAAATTAAGCTTATGGTATATGAAGTATAAAAGCATTAAGACAATTATGATATAAATCATTAAAGTATATAAACTAATATTATTATAATGTAAAGTTGGATTTTGCATTGACATTATTTGGTTTTTTGAATGTTCAATTTGCACTTCGATCTCTTTTAAATTACCAAGATCAATACTGTCTAGTTTTAAGGGAACTTGATCAATTCTTCTTGGGCTGGGTGATTTCTGAATGTTCACACTAGGTAAATGCACAATTTTTATTTTGGAAGCACTGGTTCTCCAATTTTTCAGAGTATTTTTTCCTACACTCACTTCTCAATTCGGCGGAATGAATATGATAAATGTTCCGCGTAAAATTTGTTTTTCCGAATTTCCGGCACATTTCACTCTAGTAATTTCTTCATTAGTTGTCACCACCATCCAATGGTCTGCTGCTAATTGATGGACTCGAACTCCTTCGATGTTTATTGGTCTCGGTGTGCATTTCGAGTTGTTTTTGGAGACACTGAGGAGCTCCACTTCACAGGGATTGCTCGGTGATATATTCATGGTATTTTCTTCGCATAAAAAGTTGGTAGGGAATATTTCCTGGCATGGTCTATTAAATAGAGCGTATTTTGTTTCACTTAAGGAGAGGTATTTCGTTTTGGGAATGATGATTTGATAAAAGTTGTTTTTAAGAATGGGAAGAGGAAATAATTCATAATATTTATAGTTTAGAGTTTCTACAAGGGGAATATCTAGAATGAATTTGACTTGATTTTTACTAATGAATTCCCTAACCTTTATGCAAAAATAATATTGGAAAATATTTTCATCTTTCATCAAAAATGGAAGTTGGCTTCCTTTACTTTTTGATTGAATTAAATACAGTTCCTTTTTCAATTCATCATGAGAAATGATGGATGTGTGTAATGTTCCTGTATGAGCAAACGACATAGCTATTTCTATATCATTGAAAATTTCATTAATTATATCTACAGCTAGGGTAATATGTGTGTAAACTGAATTTAGTACAATGAAATTGAAATCATCCCAGGAATCCATTGCTGATGAATTCATCCAGAAACTTAGTTGATTAATTTTGCTTTCCAGGAGTATTTGGTTATGATGTAATTTACTCATTGAATTGTTAAAAGAGTGTAAAGAATTTTCTGTTAAACTTATTTGCAAGGTGGCCACATTAGTCAATTTCTGTTGAGAGTTCTTTAAATTTTGAATTGCCTCGTCATATTTATCAGCGTCGTTTTGATCTAGATTGCCTGTAATTGACTTCCAAACTTTTCCTAATCCGTTAAACAAACCTCTTCTGTGTCTTTTTTCAGTTATTGATAATAATTGTTTGCATTTTTTATTCGTTTCTTCGATTTTATATTCTAATAAGTATTTATGATTTTGAATTTCACGCAAATAACTTTTTCCATGCTGGGAATTATGAAATGATGTATTGATCTTTTGATAACTAGTTATTAGTTTGTCAAATTCGTTGATTATATTAGATAAGTCGAATATTTGTATAAGGGTCCAATATTTTATTATGTTGTGTGATATTTCTTTCCTGGGTTGTCTGTAACTTGTGTAAATTTTACTTGACAATTTACTACTACTCCGAGGATGGTTGTAATGGCGGTGAACCTGAAACAATAGGTCGTCTTAAATTTTTCAAATGAACTGTACGACCAATGTTTTGTTTCGATCTGTTTCCCTCTACTTTTTGAATCAGTGCTCTATTGCCCGTGAGCAATTTTGTAATTTTGAATGGTCCGCTGAACTTTGGGCCGCTTTTATTTCGCACATATTTGTAACTTTTTTCGTACACTATTTGACCCTCTTTGAATGGATTATTTGCTGTTTCATTAACTTTTTGGACTATTTTGTTTTTATTTGTCGATATGTTCGAATGAACTTCATCATATAAAAGGGCTAGTTTCTCTTTATGCTTCTGTACGTAATCGCTGAACATTTGCTTATCATAAATAATATCTAGTGGATCTTTAAATTTTGTGTGACCAAATGTGAGTTCGAAAGGTGTTGATTTCGTGGTCGAATGTATTGAGTTATTATATTCTATAATTGCATATTTAATGATTATTTCTACAGGGTCTTTAAATTGTGATCTTAGTATTCTGCAAAAGTTGGGAGAAATCTTTCAATGATTCCGTCTGAGTCTGGATGATGTGCTGTCGTAAAATGGATTTTTATTTTGTGAATTTCTAATAATTCTTTAATGACATGACTGAAAAATTCCATTCCTTGATCCGAACTAATATTTAATGGTGTTCCATAGTAAAAGAAATATTCCAATAGGGCGTGAAATATGTCGACCGCGTTTTTGAATTTTAGTTTGATTGCTTGACCTACTTTTGTAAAAGCATCTACCAAAGTTAAAAATTTAGTATTTTCCAAAGTGTAAATAATCAATGTGTAATTTTTCGAAGGGTCTGAATGGAGTATCTGTTAACATCATATCAATTTGTGGTGGATTTCTCTCGTATTTATTCCTTTTGCAAACTTCGCAATTTGCTATGTATTTTGAGACATGTTCTTTCATGGCGAGAAAATAATATTTACGCTGAAGTTGTTGGATGGTTTCATTAACTCCTCGATGATTTGTTTTTCCTTCGTGTTGAAATTGTATCGCTTGGGTGATAAGTTCCTCATCTTGGATTACTTCTCGTCTTTCAGTGCAATATATTATATCCGGTCCGTATCTGTTGAATATCTTGTTTACAACATTGCTGAATGTTCGGAACATATTCTCGGAATCGAAATGGAAATAGTATCTCTTCTTATCGGCCGTGTATTCCTTGAGAAATTTAATTATCTCATCTTCATTGTTGGATGTGCTGATTTGAACGAAGAATTTTTATTTTTCCCACGGATTCTTTCTTCACTGGGTTCGGATTTCTATAAACTTCCTGAATAAAGTATTGATTTGGTTTAGAATCAATCACATCAGATGAAATTTTTATGGGTGTGGAGTCTGCTGACTCTGGGTTTATTGAATGAATTGTGTCTTCATTGGACTCCTGTTGTGGTGCCAATCTTTCCAAAATATCATCTAAATCTGAGTCGTTCATTTCAACTGATGAAGCTTCGTCAAGTAGTTTTTCGATTTCATTTTCGTCCACATTATTTATTAGCGATTCGGTGTCCGTAACGTTCAGTTGGATTCTTGATAGTGCGTCTGCATTCTTATTGATTGCACCTTTTTTATATACGATTTCATAGTCGAACTCTTCAAGCCTTATTTTCCATCTTTGTAATTTTGCATTTGGTTCCTTTAAATTGTCAAGCCAAATTAAGGGTCGATGATCTGTACATATTATGAACTTATGACCATATAGATAAGGACGGAAATACTTCGTGGCCCAAATTATGCTTAAGAGTTCTTTCTCTATCGTGCTATAGCGTTGTTCTGATTGGTTCAATGTCCTTGAAGCGTAGCATTTTGGTCTATCTGATCCAATAGGTCCTTGGGATAGGATAGCGCCTATTGCTACATTTGACGCATCTGTGCTGACGATGAATTTTTTTGAAAAGTCAGGATATTTTAATATCGGCGGATTTGTCAATATTTCTTTGCATTTGTTGAATGCACTCATAAATTCGTTGGAATGAATAATTTTTCTTCGCTTCTTCAGACAAATAGTTAACGGTTTTGTGATATCTGCATAGTCTTTTATAAATTTCCGATAATATCCTGTCAATCCTAAAAATCCTGTTAGTTCTGTCGTTGTTTTGGGCAAAGGATAACGTAAAATTGCATCAATTTTCATGGGATTGGGTTTAAGACCTTGGGGAGTTATTATGTGGCCGAGAAATTGTACTTCTTTTTTCAGGAATTCAGATTTATCCATTTGAATTTTCAGATTCGCGGCTCTAAGGCGATCAAATACTTTGCGTAATTTTTCAATATGTTCTTGTAAGGATGATGAAAATATTACTATATCATCTAAATATACTACACATGCTTCATTGATGATGCCTCTTAGAATGTTATAACTCTCTCGAATGTTCTTGGTGCATTTTTCAATCCAAACGGAAGTCGTTTGAATTCGTAATGACCCCTCTCGGTTGAAAACGCTGTTTTCGGTATGTCTCTTGGATGCATCTCTATCTGATGGTATCCTGACGCTAAATCAAGAGTAGAAAAATATTTACATTTTCCCAATTTGTCTAATATTTCCGTAATATTTGGCAGTGGGTATTGGTCATCGATACTTTTTTTTTGTTAAGACGTCTATAATCAATGCATAGACGATATTTCTGTTCTCCGGAAGCGTCCATTTTCTTTGGAACTACAATAACTGGGCTACTCCATGGGCTGCTAGAATGCTGAATTATGTCATTTTTTAGCAATTCTTCGACTTGTTTGGCTACTTCATTTTTTTGTGCTTCTGGTATCCTGTAAGCTCTCTGAAATACTGGAATTTCTTCTGTTGTCCGAATTTCGTGTTTTAATACATTAGTAAAACTCATGGGCAATTTTTTACAATGAAAAATATCCCTGTATTCGAAGAAGATTTTTCGAATTGCCTCCTTTTCTTCCTTGTCGAGATGGTCCAAACGGAGATTTTTCATATTTTCCTTTAGTAAATTATCAGGTTTCGATGTTGCTTCTACTTTCGTGGTTTGAACTACATCCGTGTTATTAGTTTGGATAATTTTTAAAGGTTCGATAATAATTTGTTCCGGGATTTCGTTACTATTTGAAATTGTTAGAAAGGCCTCGTTATTTTCAATTGTCACAATGCATTGTGGTATTTCAATCCCTTTCGCGATTTCAACATATTCTATGATGCCTTGATTTACATCGGTAGATTCGATAGGTACTTTTATAACTTTCTGGGATCTTGCTGGAAGATCGTATGAACATGCAATTTTTAAAGTAAAGTGGTATGGGTCCATTTTTAGTGTACAAAACATTTTTCTTCAGATCGATATTGGCACCTAAATGTTTGAGTAAGTCCATTCCTATCAGACCATCGTATTCTTCGTTGAATTCAAATATATGGAAATCAAAATATTCCTTTGTTTTAAAAATTTTTGGAAGTGGAATGTGAGCTACGTAATCGTGATATGTTATTTTGTGTGCTGTCTTGATTTTGAATGGTGCATATTTAATAAAATTTTGGTAAAATTTTTGGACTATTCTAGGACTGATTAAGGTTTTTGAATTTCCTGTGTCAATCATAAATTTTAATCCTACATGCGGAATTTTGATGAAGGGTAGCGTTGAACTATTAATATTAGTTAGGTTTATTAAGTGTGATCCTGATGTGCTGTAACGTACGGAAAATTTTCCGAAGTTTCTGAATGAGGCATTTCGTTTAGATCTTCTGAATATTGTCCATTATAATTTTCACAGTTAGTCATAAATGGGTTTATGTCTTCATAGAAATCAGTTTGGACGTGTTGATTTAGTTCGTCATTGATTTCTTGCTGAAAAAGTTCTTCTGAAATGAAATTTCTTTGTCCTGTCGGTTGAAATCTATATTGTGGTGTGACTGTACGTCTTGTATTCGATGAAGATCTGTCCATTGGGATAGGCTGTGATTGTTTTTGCGGTTGAGTTCTAGTTTGAGAGCTTCTATTTTGTGATGTGTTGGGACGATTTAATGTCGGTCTCACGTGAGGTTGGGGTGCAGAATAAGGAGGGTTCAAATTTTGAAAAATAGGTCTTTGTGTATTTGTAAATTGTCTATTCTGTGGAGTTGGTCTATTGTAAAAAGATTGGGGTTGATTATTATGAAGATTTCGTCTGGAATAAACAAAATTTTGTTCTTCGATTGTAAATGTCATTGCTTCTACTAATGTTCTAGGATTTCTCAATCTAATGGGTAAGTTAGAATTAAGGCCTCTGAGAAAAGCATTCAGTGCTTATTTTTCATAAAGGTGTTTTTTTAGTTCGATTAAATATTGATTTTGTTCGGTTAATTGAATTTTATTTAGTAATAACGACAAAAGGTCCTGACACCTATGGCCGAATTGAATAGGGTTTTAATTTTTTTCTTGCTTAAGGTGCATCAAATCACCAACTAAACAATTTTCGTCCCTTTGATCAGAGAAAAATTGTAACAGTAAAATTTTAATTGATATCCAATTCCTTAAATTTCCTCTACTTCCTAATAAATTCAAAGCTCTTCCCGTTAATTTGCCTATTATAGCTCTCAAAAGAAATTCATTTTGTGGATTTTGCAAGTTATTTTGGTCTGAAAAGGTATTGATCAAATATTCACTGGATTGAATGAAAACAGCTAGAGTTGCTGGATTGCCATCATATTCAGGAATGCAATCAATGTGATGTTTTCGAATTTGAGGAACTGCCATTTCTACTGTATTTCTTCTTAGAGGACTAGGATCTCTATTGTTCATTAATTTTAATTGAAATTAGCCTATTGTTTATATTAGAACGATATTGTCTAATTATTATCAAGAAAGAAAAAAAATAAAAATAGAAAACAAAATTTTGAATAATCAAGTATGGGATATTGAAATGGTTAGAAGGAGTGAAACTTACGCTAAAGGCTTCATGTGGAATTTCTTTCTTCTTTTTTTTTCTGCTTCAGGGGATACAGCGATTATAGCAGGCAGTTTCGTTATAGAAACTCCGTACCTAACTATAGCTTCTCCTCCTGTATGCCGATGAATTGGTTTTTCTCTTAACTATGAACTTTTTCTGTTCACTGGTTTTGATGAACCACGCTGTTGGAACTCGGTCGATGCTAGAGCCGAAGTCCGGAAAACTTTTTTTCTGATACCCAATTAATCGTTAAAACGAATACTACTTTTCCGCTATTATTGTCGTAAAAATAGTTTTGGGTATCCTACCGACTGCGCCACTTACGTTCAGTGATTCTAAACTTTAATTTTTAAAAAGTTTATTTGACTATTGTACAAAGCGGACAATGTTAAAGTCACAACAATGGAAACAATAATGCCTTAACTAACAGAGAACTCGTCTCTAGGTAGCATAGTACCTCCCTTCCTATTTAGGTGAATTCCTAGTATCATGGAAATATGATATACGTATAATACATACATATTGGAGGATTCTAATATGTAACTTGTGTTTGAAAAAAAACGTATTTATTGTTACAGATAACACCACAAAATTAACACGTGGGCCTTTTATTAAAAAAAAAAAAAAATTATGAGAGTATGAAAACATCTCCACTCCTATTGAAATTTAAAAAAAAGTTACAGCTATTACAAACTTAGTTTTATTTTAAAATGTTCTTTGGTTTATAACGTTGCTAACCATATGCTATTTTCGTAAGTCAATAAAAAAAATAATACTGCAAATAACGTTTTAGTCAGAAGGGTGAAAAAAGTTGCACCTAAATAAAAGTACAGATTTCGACACAACACAGCGAGCAAGGAAATTTTACCTGCCCGTTATAGACGCGTGTGAGTTATTATTACTATTTCTGTCCTAAGGTTGGATTGGGTTAGTCGCCGCTGACTTGACCCTACCGTCATTCGAGATTTAACTGTCTCTGCTGTTGGAAGTGTCTGTGCCACGTTGTTCAGTTTTTTAAATATGTATTTTTTTGTTTTTGTTACTTTTATCGACTTTTTGCTAATGTTGTTTTAATTTTGGTTGTTGATATGCTTAATTTCACCAACGCTGAGTATGCTGATATGGTGATGGCATATGGCAAGGCCGATGGTGTTGCTCGTGCAGCTCAAAGGGTTTATCAAGCCAAATTTCCTGATCGAAGATTACCCCACCACGAAACATTCTCAACGACTTATCGACGATTAAGAGAGACTGGAAACTTAAATTTTCAAGAGCCTCGGGTCAATGTGAGGCAACACCATGTAGCAGTTGACGATCAAATACTTCGAGCCTTTGAAGAAGATCCAACTACAAGCATTCGTGTCGTTGCTCAAAGACTCAACGATTTGGAAAGTTTGGTCAGTACTTCGGGATAAAAATCAACACGCTTCTCATTACACCCCGGTACAAGGTAAATGAACTTTTTTATTGATGAATTTGTCCTTTAGACTGCGAAAAAATTGTAACAGACTAATGAATTTTATTGATTGTTACAGGTCTTCATGAAGGCGATCCTGCCAGACGGTTGGAATTCTGTAGATTTTTGCTGCACACAGATGTCGATGACAACTTGTTTCTGAAACGAATTTTGTGGACAGACGAATCCCAACCGAGAAGGAATAACAAATCTGCACAATTTACATCACTGGGCACCTAAAGATGAGAATCCCCACGTGAAAAGGCAAATGAGTTTTCAACAAAAATTTAGTGTTAACATTTGGGCTGGTGTGATAGGAAGACATCTCATCGGGCCACACTATTTACCGGCTCGACTAAGTGGACCTGCTTATTTGCATTTTTTGCAGAATGCTCTGCCGGAGCTACTAGCCGATGTTCCGGCCTTCGATGAAGACGTGCCGATTATGTTCCAGCATGACGGTTGCCCGGCACATTTCCTGAGAGAAGTTCGAGATCACCTCGACAACTCTTTTCCAAATTCATAGATAGGCAGAGCCGGCCCCATTCCTTGGCCCTCAAGATCTCCAGACCTAACACCTTTAGATTATCATGTCTGGGGTAGAGCCAAAGAATTGGTTTATTTCACAGAGGTACCTACAAGAGAGGTGTTGATTGAACGCATAAACGCGGCATTTGTGGTAATGAGAGAAGAAATGTTGCTAGCCACTACAACGGTCGAAATCAGAAAAATGTGTTGGGCGTGAATTCGGAGTAGAGGAGAACAATTCGAACAGAATTCACGTTAAAGAATTGTGTTATGTTAATTTGTGAATAAACAATCATACAAAAGCTGTATTTTACTAAAATCTGTCCTTACTTTGCTATTTTATCTAAAACATTATTTGTAGTATTAATGAACGTTTTAAAATAAAATTAAGTTCGCAATAACTGCAACTTTTTTTTATTACTTTTAGAAGTAGAGATGTTTTCATACTTTCAGTTTTTTTAATAATAAAGGCCCTCGTGTTAATTTTTTGGTGTTATCTGTAACAATAAATACGTTTATTTTCAAACACACACTCATGTAGACTTAATACAATGAAAAAATGCATGTAAAAGCCCACGCAAAAAAAGAAAATCATACCTCCGTAACCGTAATACTAACCAGGTTCCCAGGTTCCAAGACTGAAAAGGTAGCAAATGACCCTACCAACGCCCCAAAAAAATTTGACGGCCCATGTGCCGAACACCCTGTATATGTAGCACTCCAGTTGTGCCTGACGATAAATATCAACCCTCCATTGAATTTTTATTAATGTTCAGGATTGCAAATATTTGAGAAATACAGAATATCTTCTCAGGCGTAATTTCAGACATGGTGATTATGATGCTATCAGTCGTGCAGTTGCCGGAATTTCATGGTCTGACCTATTTGATTGCATCAATATTAATTATATTGTGGATATATTTTATGATATCATTGATATTCTAGTACCTAAATACAGAGTTAATAAGCATTATCCACCTCATTATTCTAAAAAGTTTATCAAATTAATTAAACGTGAAAATAAAATAAATAAAAAATGGAAAACTCATAGAAATTTATCATAACGATTTGAGTTCGAAAGTTTGCGCCCATTTAGGTTTGAGTGTTACTTGGGTAATAAGTCACAGTATGTGTCTGTTGAGTGATTTGAGTCACGGTATGTGTCGGCAGGGATCTCATTTAGGACCTTTATTGTTCGTTTACATCAATGATATAGTCAAATGCTTTAAGATATGCAGAATATTGTTGTTTGCCGATGACTTATAAATTTTTATGAGGATTCGTCACTCATATCACTGCAAGCTTTTGCAGGAGGACGTTGAAAACTTTTCGATATATTGTTTGTGAGCTGATTTGTTCTTAAATATTAGCAAATGTCACATAAGTAGCTTCACCAGAAATAAAAATCTGGTGATCTTCCCTTATTATATTCTGGATTCACCACTGACGCGTCTATATCATGTACGAGATTTGAGTGTAATATTTAATTATAACTGAAATTCAATTCTCATTGTAACATCTTCAGCACAGATGCTTGGCTACATATTTAGACAGAGTCGATCGTTTTCCAATAATGGATCCATTATTACACTTTATTATTCATATGTATATAGTAAGTTGAACTTTGCTTCGGTTGTATGGAATCCCCTCTATAAAACCTATATAGAGCGACTTAAAAAAGTCTAAAAGATATTTCTCCGCAGTATGGCGTTTACGTGTGGTTTACGTTTGAATAAGGGTCATTCTGGAAATTGTGTTATAAGGTTGAAACATTTCAAAATGATAAGTTTGGAAAACCGCAGGAAGATGAGTGATGTACTGCTCATAATGATGTGATGCTCATAAGTTGCTCAGAAATCGGTTGGAATCGCTGTGGCTTATCTCGCAGTTTTGCCTTTATGCTCCATTGAGGAGGTTAAGACAGTTGGACACCTTTGTCTTGCCCTTGAGAACTACTAACAGCTACTAACAGAACGTTTTCACTTGCTTCATAACTTTCAAATGTTTTAATAATAAAAAATTTCACTGAACTCCTTTTCTTCTCAGCTTCAAAAACCTGTTCACCGCAATGTGAAGGCAATTCTTTTTGCAATAGAAGGATAGGATATTGCGAATGTGAAATCGGCTACTCTGGAAATCCCTATATTGCATGTCTTCAAACTTGTAAAAAAACTGAAGAATGTCCAGTTGACGAGGTTTGCACCAATGGATTATGTGAAAGTCCATGCAATGATGATTGTGGAATCAATTCATTGTGTATGGTGAGAGATCATCAGAGTACTTGCAGCTGTCCTCCTGGCCATATTGGTAATCCTCTCGAAATCTGCAGACCCATCAGTAAGTTTTGAGTACGCTATGAATTTTTTTCGCAACAGACAATTCGACGTATTCCATTTCAATTAACACAAATATAATTCACTCATTGGAAATTTATAGTAATACTCCTCAAACATACCACCGAAAAATTTTGATGGTGGCGAGAGTCTTCAGCTGAAAAAAGTTGTTCTACTGTATTCCAGTTAATAAGTTCAATAATATAATAATAACGTGAAAAATGTTCACAGAGAACTCTGAACAGACTGCTCATAATACTAACATTGAAACGAATCGAAGAAGATAATGTGCTGAATTGACTAGGTTTCTGGCTGTCAGTGAATAATTATTTTCCTATAACCATTAGGAAAATAAAAAAAGGAAAATCCGAACAATCAGGAAACACGCCCTCCAGGCAAACGCAAAAAGTCACAATCGGGATTTCCAAAACCTACGATAAAAAATAAAAGCAATCAATCGACACGTATGATGTTCGACGTCATGTTCCCGAGCATATGACGGTCCCGAAAAAAATATCCCCACCGTCACCCGGGGCGCAAGACCTTCAGTAAAGGCAAGGTAAAGTATGACTGAAGCAAAACAAAACAAACTAGGCACGTCGGATGTTCGACAGCCATGTTCCCGAGCATTTGACGGTCCCAAAAATATCACCACCGTCACCGGGGCACAAAAACACAATAAACTCGAACCACAACGTGACCAACAAATATTTCACCCAACCGACAACTCAGAGCCACCAAGATTAGGTGCCCTCCTCAAGACAGGTATCGGGATATCGTCTAAGATCTTTTACATGCCAGACACCCCTATCACTTCCATCCTTCCATTGCAACTGATGAGCACTATGGCCAAATCTCCTACGTACAGTACAGGGTCCGACAAATCGGGGTGCCAACTTAGAAGTAAAACCCTTCGAGGCGTCAGACAAGAGTTTGTTGCGAGTCAGAACAAAATCTCCCTCTCGAAAGGTTACAGGACGGCGGCGTAAATTATATCGCCTACGATTGCGCTCCTGAGCGCGAGCCAAGCGTTTCTGAATATCGGCGAACAACAACCGGTAGCCGACCTTCTTAGCGACTACAATTTCGGAAGGAAGTTTAGGATCAGACTCCACCACGGAGCCATAGGCATCACCGGACGGGCGATATTCTCGGCCAAAATCTGCGAAGTATGGGCTACAACCAATAACTTCGTGACGACCAGTACGAACAGCACAGGTAACAGCGGCCAGATGTTTACTCCAGGTTTTGTGGTTATCTCTGACATAACATGAGAGCATTGTCTTAACTATACCGTTACTACGTTCGGTAGGATCACAGTGCGGACTATAAACTGGGGTAAAGATGATGTTAACTTTATACTTCTTACATAGCGATGCAAAAGAGGAACTGCGCATTTGGGTGCCATTATCGCAAATTAGCAGGCGAGGAACAAGAAAGACATGCTGTTCCAGTAGATGGTTAAGGGAAACAGCAGTAGCGTTGCGCAAAGGGAAGGTCAGAACGTATTTAGAGAAATAGTCGGTTACTACCAAGATGTACTTATACCCGCTTGACGACGGCAATGGACCCACAAAGTCCAAACTTATCATCTCCCACGGTTCAGCAACAATCGGTCGGGTTCCCATGGTTCCAGCAGGAGCCTGAAGGTCAGGTTTATGCTCCAGACAAACTGAGCAACGACCCACATATCGAGCTACATCGGCACGCATCCTAGGCCAAAAATAACGCTGTTTCAAGCGCCAATAAGTCTTAAAGACACCGGGATGTCCGGCAGAAATATCATCATGATGTCTACTAAGTAGGCTCTTCCTGAACTCCTTAGGGACCACCAACTTCCAGCAATCCGTCGCGTCACCCAAGCCAGGATAGGGGGTGGAGATATATTTCAGAAGTAAACCATGTTCCTCCCTCCAGGTAGGGTATTTGTCCGGAAATTTGTTCAAATCTTCTCTCACCCTGAGGTACCAAGGGTCCTTAGAATTATGGAACGGTAGACGATCATCAAAATCCCGTATCTCGTCCACAGAGACCGGAACCGACCTGGACAACATATCGGGCACAACATTAAGTTTACCCTTGCGATGGACAATTTCAAAGGTAAAGGGCATCAGTCGTAAGCTCCATCGAGCCAATCGACCCTGCGGATCCTTTAGGTTGTGTAGCCACAGCAACGAGTGATGATCGGTGACTACTTTGAAGAAAGTACCCTCCAGGTAATGGCGTAGTTTTTCAACGGCCCAAATTACGGCTGCCAGACACTCACACTCAGTGGTCGAATAGTTGCGCTCTTGTCTAGTTAACGAGCGGGAAAGATAGCACAAGACTCTCTCACCATCGTCAAATTGTTGTGTGAGAACGGCACCGAGTCCGTAGGCGGAGGCATCAACCTGCACGATAAACTGTCGATCAAAGTCAGGACAGGTGAGTACAGGGGCAGACGCCAACTTTTCTTTTATTTCCCGAAAAGCTGACTCGCATTGGGGTGTCAATTCCAACGAACTTTCTTTTAATAAGATTCGAGAGCGGTACGCTTAAGTCAGCCAAATTAGGTATAAAGCGGCGGTACCAGGCAGCCGTCCCCAAGAAAGAACGGATGGCGGCGACATTGGTGGGAGCAGGGATGCTCAAAATAGCGTCCACCTTTTCTGGATCTGGACGAAGGCCATGTCTGTCGACAACATATCCCAGATATTTCAACTGAGGACGACAGAAGAAGCATTTTCACGCTTCACGACAAAACCAGCTGCTATAAGCCCATCCAACACTTTACCCAAGATATCCAAGTGGGTGTCGAAATCTTTACTAACAATTACGATATCGTCCAAGTACACAAAGACTTACGGCTGAAGATCAGGAGCAAGAACACTGTCCATAATACGCTGGAAAGTAGCAGGTGAATTAGTCAAACCGTAAGGCAAACGTCGAAACTGGTACAGACCACGACCAGGGACGGTGAAGGCGGTATATTCCCTCGAATTAGGAGCCACCTTAACATGGTGATAGGCAGTCTTTATATCCAAAGTGCTCAACACACGAGCATCGCGCAACTTGTCCAGTATTCCAGATATATACGGAATAGGATAAGCGTCCTTCTTAGTGACAGCATTGAGGCGCCGATAGTCGACACAAAAACGATAAGTACCGTCCTTCTTAGGGACGAGACAGACAGGCGAAGACCACGAGCTGTTTGAAGGCTCAATTATTCCCTTTCTCAACATATCATCAATTTCCGCGTCAATGATCTTTTGTTTATGGGGAGAAACCGGATACCAACGTTGTTTGACAGGTCGGGTATCGGGCAACAACTCAATCTGATGTTCAGCAGTAGAGGTACATCCAAGGTCATCGCCCATGCGATCAAATTTTTCCGCCAGTAAGACACTCAGTCGTCCCCTCTCATCTGACGACAGGAATTCCCTAACACCACTGGAAGCATCGGGTTCATTCAGAGCTTCAACGGAAGAAGCAAAGTGCCAGACGTCATCTCTCAGACTAGGCACTATATCCATCTTTGTCTAAAAATCTATCTCAAGTATCAAGGAATACCGCAAAGATGGAACCACCATCAGGTCCAACCAAATAAGCTTGTTCTTCAACTCAATAGGAGTGGAAATATAACCAGGACTCTCGCAAACATCACCGTTGGCCACCGTACACGATGTAGGTGATGGAGTAAGCTTCAGGCCAATCTCCAAAAGTCTCTCATATCCTTTACCACCCACAAGCGAAACACTCGCACCGGAATCCAACAAACCCATGAAGTTAAGGCCCAAAATGTGTACAGTGAGGTAAGGTCGCCTGTCTCCATCAGCATGAGACAGAATATAATCGAGCACTGCTGCACTCCTTACGACCGCGTTATTATCAGACGAGGACGACCCGCGGTCAACTAGTTTCCTCGTCGAGAGTTTTCCGAAGAAGAAGGAGAAGCAAAACGTACAGATCGAGAATTCCCGAAGGAGAGCAATCAGGACAGGTTCGAACAGTAAAACCCGCTTTTCCGCAGCGATGGCAAAGTAATTGTCTCGGTAGTGGACAATCCCTTCGACCATGTCCAGACTTCTGACAGTTCCAGCACACCACAGTGGTCGACGCCGTCAAGGGTTCGCAACGATTCACCTCGGAAGAGAACTGGACCGAGAACTGGAAGAGGCACAAGGGAGCGACGCGCACGCCAGATCGGAGTCAACATAACTCTGCCGCTTCCTAGATGGAGGCATATAACTATCGGCACTATACTTCTTTACCTCGATGCGCAGACAAGCATCCTCCAGTTCCTGAATGGTACCAACAGCAGGCAACTGTGTCGCATAAAAAGGTGCTAAATTTCTAGTTATAATTCCTAACCTTATTTGTTCATCAACCTCCCCATATCTCCTAAACATCGAATTCATACACGTCAGATAATCCACAATGGATTCTGAGTGATCCTGCGTTCGGCTCAAGATATCGGCGAACAAACGAGAACGATAGTCTGGGGGTTCATAGTGTTTAGAAGCAATGAGGACAAGCTCTTCCAGTCATGGAATTTATCACGATTAGATCGATACCACATTAACGCTCTACCGGAAAAAGATCAACAGCCGAATCAAAAATCTGACCCTCAGTGACTCCACGAGCCTTTCTCAACTCCCCAACGCGTTCCAAGAAACTATGCACTGTAATATCTTTCAGGTCACCCGTGAAAGTTAAATTCCACTTCTGTAAATTTAAATAATGAGGAAAGCTTCAAAAAATTCGCTTGAGTACTAGTGCGAGCAAATGGTGGATGCGCGGAAGCAACCGAGAACCATCGCTCCCAGAGGAGGAACGGTCAAAAACAGAGGCAGGATCGTAAGCGGGAGGCCGGGCACAAACACTAACCAAAGTTTTCTTACATTTTCCCAATAAATCAATAAATGATGCGAATGAGAAGTCCATAGAGTAATTACATAGAGATGTGTTCTGTGGAGAGGGCTGTCATCTGTAATACTAGAAAGAGAATGTTTTGGAATTCTAGCGACGACTGACGCGTTGAATTTTAAATCGATGAATTGATTTATGTATTGTAGGAATATTTTATGCTTCTGATAGAGAAATTGTTGACGAAATAGGTCGAATTCGTGACAGATTCAGTTGGATTGTTTCTGAAACTCTGCCGTTTCATTATGTTAATTGTTTGTTCATTTTAACCTCAATATATACAGGGTGTAACGAAATAAGTCTAGAATATTTAAGGAGGTGATTCCTCATCGAAAAAAAAGGATCTTTCATATAAAGAAACTTCATTGGAGCATACCTTGTTAAGATACAGCCCCTCGAAAGAGTATATAAAATTTATATAACAATTATTTCACAAGGACCAAAAAGTTACAATATTGAAATATACCTAACGTATTCTACTAGCAAATAAGATACTCATCCAGTTATTTATTTGGTTAAACCCGAAATTGAACCCATCTCCAACTGTATCAAAACTACCAAGGTAAAATGTGGGAGAAATTCTTCCAAGGAGATACAACCTTATCAGACCTATACTGACACCCGAGTAGTAATAAAAAGTAGGAAAAAGGGAAAATACGCTAATTAGGTGGAAGATAACCTCATAGTACTGAAAAAATATCAGTATAAGACTTGTGATAATACTCGTATACTGTATTAATGTATTTGATGAAGTACCTTTTTTCAGATGAATTTCGAAAAATGAAAAGGAACGATATCTGTAATCAATGTGCAAAGGACGGACGTTGTGTAGCTACAGCTGATAGTACCAACTGCGTTTGCCCGACAGGATATTTCAGGGAATCACTTACATCTCATGCTATAGAATGTGTTTGAGCCACACTGATTGTTCACCTGATAAAAAATGTGTAGAATATTTATGCAAAGACCCTTGCGAAGGAGCCTGCGGCGTGAACACTAAATGCACAGTTGATAGAAATAGACGTAAGCCAATATGCACATGCAAGGAAGGTTTCTCAGGTGATCCATCAAGGATATGTACTATTAGTTTAGGTAAGGAATTGCTTATTTATTATTCTCAAGTATTTCACCAGATTAAACCCCTAATTGAGGTATGGTGCTTCGACTCATCAATTTCATAAAAGGCAATTTCATTAGGCGATGTAGAGTGAAGTAGAAATTTCTGTTGGAACTATGTGGTGTATTTTGATATTGATATCGAGGCGCGTTCTTTACCTTCTGCAATTAATCGAGCTTCCAATACTGTCGACTAAAAATAAACAAAGATTTGATATGTTCTGACGAGAAATTGTTGATGATGGAACTCATATAGAATTATTATTTGGGCAATAACCATCATTTATTATTGATTTTCGTCCTGACGTTTCAACATAAATCTTCTGTCGTGTTCAAGATAGAAAAAGCATCCACCAAAGCTGGTGATTTCAGAACATGTTTCAACTTTCATAAATGTCAAATAGACAAACTACGAAAACTAGATAAACAAATTTAGAAAGCACTGACGTGAGGTCAGATTGCTTTGGCACTCCTGTTGAGCTACTTGCGAGTAAATATTCAAACCATAACAAATCTATAAGCAGTCTGATCAGGTGTACAATAGTCTTATCCCGTACTATGGGACAATGTGTTGCAAATAATGAACGCCTAATGTATGAACAAATATATATCTCAAATTAAAAATAACTATTCATAATTTTCCCCAAGTTTTGTTCGAAGCTATAATTCCCTTTTCCTAAAAACTGACGTCGGTGCTTTTCTGAATTTTGACAACGTATATTATTTCAGCCATCGAGATTGAATTCTCTCTCTATGATTTCCCGTTATAAAAAATTTTGATTAATATTACTCCAACTGACACTGATTAATGAGCCCAGCATTTGTCAATCGAATATCGTTCAAAGAAAATCATCGGGACGTATGTCATTTCTCTTTTCTCTTGAGTAAATGAAAAAATGATCATATCTTTAGATGGAAAAGAGCTATGGCAATGAAATTTGAGGATAAGTAAGATATCGATCACCTCAAAATATTCACGAATTTTTATTGAAATCCAAAAATATCATATGAGATAGTGCAGATTAAAAAAATTTTTTGGAAATTTGTAAAATTTTCTAGCTTGACGATTTTTGCGAAAATTTGCGAGCCGTTTTGTTGCAGCTTCCTCAATAATATTTCAGGTATCAACTTGATCGTATGGATATTCTAGTAGTTATTGAGAAACAAAATTTCAGGTGCTCATAACTACTGAACCATCCGAAGGATTTGGCTCAATAACGAACTCGACCGAGATATTTGGACAATTAACCTATTCTGAAAATATGAAAACTCTAGCTCAGCTCTTTTGGATGCTAGAGAGGATACGGCCGGCCGGACAGACTCAACTTTTGCTTTCAAGTTTTTTTCTTCATCTGGTAGTCGAACCCAATCGATTGAGACCATTTTCGTCTCGATATTCCAAAGTTACAGACATTCGGGCAAAATGATAGGCACTTTAAGGGTGAACAAGAGCGCCAAAAATTAGCACTTATCTGTGGTTTGAAGATTTCCTCAAGTTGCATCGAACAATTTGCCTCAAAACTTCCGGCAACTCAATTGATGGTGCACTTATGTGATGAAAAGTCAAATATGTTCAGTCAGTATTATGTTCATTATTCTTATTTTAAATATCCTGAGCGTAAACCGTTTTCACAACATCGAAGAGGAAGGATGTGAAAAGGTCATGCATCTTTGGATTTCAAAAATATCATTACAGAGTGTTTCAAATTTTGTGTTGAAAATTGTGATCTTAAATTGGCCATAACTTCTGTTTTTCAAATTAGAACCCTATGCTCCTAAATTCAATAATTTCTGAGGTCTTTGAGATTTTCTGGATTTATGTAGTACGTAGAGTCAAATTCATAAGGATATTCTGTGAGCATAGAAGATAAATCATCCCATTTATAATTCACAAGTGTCAGACAGGTCTTATTGTTTTGATTTCACAAAATGAATCGTTGCTATTCTAGTAATGAGAATTTGGATTTATTTCTTATATTGTATTTTTTCAATTGTATACGTACACACATTCAAATGCACTTAATGATATTGTTTATTTCAAATGGTGGATGACACAAAATTTTCAGTATCCAATGTGAAGTATCCCCATTTTTACAATTTCTGAAAAGATGTTTCAAACTTTCCAAATTTTGGAATGTAAGAGCCCCTAAAGAATACAAAAAGGGCAGTTGATGAAATTATTATTTCTGACTTATTTCGAAGTGAATGAGAATTCATCTCTTCAATAGGAAATACATTAAATAGATTCGCTACTTCAGTACTCTGAATTATGATTATAAATAAAATTATGATAATAAAATAAAAATACGTTTCAAAACTCAAATTAACAAAATAAATGATCAGTAAGAGTCTCAATATGGTAACCACTTTGTTCCACACACTTTCGAATACGTCTTGAAACACCTCGGTTAGTCGCTCGCTCAGTTTCCTCCCCCCTTTAGTGAGTGGAAAACATCCTCCACACAACGTTTTCAAATCTTCTTTGCTTTCAATAGGAGATTCATACACTATGTTTTTATTTCACCCCATAAATAAAAATCTAAGGAAGTAAGATCGGGAGATCCTGGGGACCAAAATAGTGAAGAACGGCGACCGATCCACCGATTACCAAACATTGTCATTCAGTTCTTAAGACACCTGAAAGTGAACTATTTGCTGGAGCCTCATCCAATTGATAATATGGGAGGTCGACATACTCAGCAACAGCAGTTCATCCAAAAAACTCAGAAACAAAATTTTTCAGGATTTCCAAAAAATTTTTCTATCTTTAAATTTTCTTCATAAATGTAGTAC